>CABHPP010148791.1:0-85964 GCA_902168425.1 Peromyscus attwateri | reverse complement strand
AGAGAGAGAGAGAGAGAGAGAGAGAGAGAGAGAGAGAGACATGTAGCAGTTTTTTTCTTTTGGGCCACCAACCACCTCCCAAATCATGATGCAGAGACTTATTAGTTATGAATGCTCAGCCTTATAATAGCTCTTATTTTAATCCATTTCTCTTTATCTACATTTTGCCTCAGGGCTTCTCCTCTTTCTTTCTCTCTCTCTCTCTCTCTCTCTCTCTCTCTCTCTCTCTCTCTCTTTCTCTCTCTCTCTCTTTCTTTCTTTCTTTTCTACTTTTGTGCTTCTTGTGTCTGTCTGTCTGGCAGCTCCTTGGCTTCTGGTCCAGGGCATGATCCTCTCTTTCTCCCTCATTCTCTTCTCCCTTGTACCTCGAACCTAGATTTCTCCTCCTACTTATTCTCTCTGCCCGCCAGCCTACCTATCCCTCTGCTGCCTAGCTATTGGCCATTCAGCTTTTTATTAGACCAATCAGGTGCCTTAGGCAGGAAAGGTGAACAAGCAACACATCTTTACATAATTAAACAAATATAGCATAAACAAATGTAACACATCATTACATCATTAAAAAATGCAGCATAAACAAATGTCACACATCTTTGCTTATGTAAAATAATATTCCACAACTCTCTCTCTCTCTCTCTCTCTCTCTCTCTCTCTCTCTCTCTCTCTCATCTTTTAAGATATTCTGTGTACTGTCCAAAGATAAGGCTGCTTGCGTGTAGCATATCCTGGCCATTCTGTGGAGAACTTCCCTTCTCTAAGTTCCATTCATAGCTAAAATATTTTTTGCATTATTGAGAAATAAAATGTAGCAGTGTTCTCAGATATGGAATATGATAGCCTTATAATATAGGAAAACTTCATTTACAAACAAACAATTCCACCAGATTTAGTTCCTGGACCATAGTTTGTGAACAAGAAAGGTCTATTTTCTAGCACGTATGCTGAATATCACCCTCCTAGCTTATGAATATGGAGTGTTTTACTCATTTAATTTTCCTTTTTTTAAAAAATTTACAAACTGTGTGGCCTATGGCAGGCCTCTTGCTAGCTAGCTAGCTCTTATATCTTAAATTAACCCATTTCTATGAATCTATGTTTTGTCACATGTTCCGTGACTTTACTGGTCTGCTGGCATGTTGCTCCTTGGACGGCAGGCTGGCTTCTCTCTAGACTCCACCTTTCTCTTTCCTAGCTCTCTCCTTGGATTTCCCGCCTGACTCTAAGCTGCCTTGCCATAGGCCAAAGCAGCTTGTTTATTAACTTATGGGAACAACACATATTCACAGTATACAGAAAGATATTCTTGGATATGGTAAAAGATAAATTAGATGTGAAACTTTAGACTCACAAATAAAGAATATATTTATAGAATAAATAAAGAAAATATAAAATATTTTCTTTAATTTTGTCAAGTACAAATAGACTAGATATTGTAACTGTAATTCTTGCTTGATAACTGTTTGTTATATATAATTTTACTATATTAAAGCTAAAACCTTCATTTAATTTTCATGTGATATGTCCCCCTGGGGACCAGCCCTTCAATACATCGACTTTGGGGCATAAAGTCAAAGCTACACTATAGCACAAGGGCCATCACTTTCCCGCAATCATAGGAACTCTGCTAATGAGAAGTCTGCACTGTCTCCTGGGAATCCCCATCAGGAGATCGCTTCTGTGTCTCAGAAAGGTGTACATAGGCAGTAAGCCTTCCCTGTGCAGTCTTGCTTCCATCTCCTTTATAAGAACATCCTTAAAATCTATTCCCATAAAGATCCCTCGGCTCCTGCTGGTACATTGTAGCTAGAGTTTTCCTGCCTGGCCCACAGTCAGGACAAATCTCTCTCACCTGCCAGTCCCACAGCCGCTCAGACCCAACCAAGTAAACACAGAGACTTATATTGCTTACAAACTGTATGGCCGTGGCAGGCTTCTTGCTAACTGTCCTTATATCTTAAATTAATCCATTTCTATAAATCTATACCTTGCCACGTGGCTTGTGGCTTACCGGCATCTTCACATGCTGCTTGTGCTGGTGATGGCTGGCAGTGTCCCCTTCCACCTTCCTGTTCTTTTCTCCTCTCTGTTATTCCCGCCTATACTTCCTGCCTAGCCACTGGCCAATCAGTGTTTTATTTATTGACCAATCAGAGCAACAGATTTGACATACAGACCATCCCACAGCAGTACATGGTCATTTGCTTCCGGAATTGTGTTGTAGCTCAGTCTTTTGATAAAGGCCTACTATTCTGAAGGGAAGGAATACTAGATTCTAAAGGGGACATAGATTAGAGGAAGAAAGTATTCCTCTAACCAGGAGGAGTAAGCTATTTCTGAATGTTAAGGGCATCTGGGGGAGTGGATACGGTATGTAGGCACTGGAGTTTTTGCTTGGTTTATGCTGTTAGTTTGCTTCTGACTTGCATACCTGTCTTTTGATTATAGCTAGTGAATTTCATTTCACAGTATACAATTGCATTTGAGTATAGATAATTTTTTTATCAATTAGATTACAATCAACTTATCAATTGATTTTTTTTTTGCCTACAATAGTACTCTTATTACTAACCAGGGTATTTATAATAAAACCTGTTTTAAAGTCTTGGCTCACTGTCAGTAGAATTCAATGCAAAGAAGAATCTCGAAAAAAACTCATCACATGGTATTTATTAGGAAGTGTCTTCAAAATCAGCACCCAAGGAAAGAATGGGGTAGCATTGGATAGAGAAAGAAGTTGTAAAAAAAAAAAAAAAAAGCACCAGTATTGCATACCTCACAATGAGAAGGGCTGGCAGAGTCATCTGGTCAAAGTGGCAATATATTCATATGCTAACTTTTCATGTTATATAGATCTCTCCCAGGAAGTACTCCATCTAGTGGGGCAACTTAATAGTTGAGGCAATTCTTGCAGGTTAAACTTCAGTCCATAACAATTGGGTATCATTTTGATCACTGATGTCATATTATCAGACACCCACACAGACAGAGACATACATACACACAGAGACACACAGACACAGACACACACACACACACACACACACACACACACACACACACACACACATGAACACACCTCTTGGGGTTACCAATAAGCATTTAATTTAGTTCATTCATCAGTTGTGTTCAGAAAATTCCTCCTAGAGCTCCTAGTTCTTTCCTCTCGTTATTAAACACAGCATTTTGCGTTAGTATACAGTATATAGCACAGTAGTGATTTTAGCAGTTCCAAAGGGAAAAGTGTATTCACTACTTTTCTTGTTGTTGTAACAAAATACAGGACAAAAAGAACTTAAAGAAGGAAAGTTTCATTTTCTCTCACAGTCTGGAGATATAGTCCATCACGGCAAGGGTCATAATAGTAGGAGATTGGAGCAGGTGGTCACATTGCATCTATAGCCAGGAAGCAGAAAGAGATGAATGCTTGAGTTCAGCTCACTTTACCCTTGGAAATGCAAGGGCATTTCAGCCCTTGGGATGGTACCACCTATATTTAAGGTGAATTGTCTCACCTTGATTAATCTAGTCTAGTTGATCCCTAGCAGACATACTTAGAGATTTGTTTCCATAGTAACTCTGAATTCTACTAAATATATCATCATACTTGCATATCCACAAGTATTTTATCATATAAACACTGAAAATGTAGATTGAATCAGGGAAATCCTGTCAATGTATCCAGCAACCTCTTTTTCTTGATTCAGGATGATCATGGTAATAAAGGATGGCATATCTGCATGTGATAATAAGTTTGGAAATATCCATGGACCGTGGAGGACTTAACAGTAGGTTTACAACCAAAGACTGACTTACCCTGTCCTCTACTTTATTCAATGGTGTGATAACTTGCTGCCATTCTGGAAGCTATGTTACTTGACATTTATTACCAAAAAGATCCAAGCAACATTACACTGCCCATTTAACATATCAAGCTAACTCATGGGAAAGGGCAATATTTGTTATCACTTATTCCATAATGGAATGGCAGATACATATTTATGTAAATTAAGAGTTAAGAAGGAAGTCTAACATTAAGGTTCAAGGAGTATTCCATGTCTTAATTTAGGAAGGCGTGGGAACACATGAGGTATCTTCTCAGGGTAAATCTTCCAGGCTGTCATTTTCACCGATTGCAGGAAATTAATTGTCAAACATCTTGTTCATGATTATCAACATAAATAATTCCTGTCATTCAACAGTGTGTAGAAACTGAGATTGGGATCCTCTGATCATGTAGCCTGTGAAACTGTGTAACAGACTCATCAGTTTCTCTTCACAATATGTGTCAGGTCCTCAATATGTAACAGCCTACTATTTGGCTGATCAGATGTCCCTGTGCAGCTTCTGTAGTCTTCCTGATGAGCAGCCATCTTAGCAGGTTATTTTATGAATGGCACAGTCTCTTTCTAGACTTTAAAACGGCCTTCTGTTCACAGGTGCAGTGAAAAAGCGACTCTTATCTCTCTGTTTTGACTTTGTAGTTGGATTTAGCAAGTTTGAGATTTTCATCAATGCACTCTGGAGTTCCTTATTCTGTAAGTGAATTCCCTGAAGGCCAGGTCTATTTCATTTAGACAATTGGGAGGATCTGTTCCCAGAATTTTTTGTGCAAGGGTTTTGCTATTTCTTATCATAGAAATGTGGGGCACCATCTCTGCTTCAAACTCTCATCAAAAATTTCCTTCTGTCTTTTCTCAGCAAATGCTTTCTTAGTAAGACAATCCCACTGCGGCAAAACTATGCCGCACACTGTGGATTCTTTACGCTGCCTTACAAGATTCCGAAGTCTTTCCCAACAAAATCCGTTTCTAATATTTAGTAAGCTATGAGCTTTGAGAGCCATAATGGATGAATAAGTTACAGACTTCTTTCTTTGGTAGCTCTTATGTTCCATGCAGTCTGCTTTTCTCAGCTCTCCCCATGAGAAGCTGCTCTCTATGTCTATTTCACAGTCAGTAGTTACTTTCCTGCTAACTGGCACACATCATGATCTCAGGCTGAGTGAGGCAATGTTTTCGTTTAGCATTAGCATTTCTTCAGGCTTTCTGCATCTATATTGCTTCTCCGCCCCCCCTCCCTTGCTGTTGTTAGTTAGTGTTCCTGATTTTTGACCTTGGTTCTTGATTACCAGGGTTCACAACAGAAAATGAAAAACTCTCAACATCTGAGAAACATAGCCTTAGCTGTCTTTCTCCTTTGATACAGACTGGAAGATAAAATGAGAAGCAGGTAGAACATGTCACTGAGCACCAGATTCGTTAACATTTCTAAAGAAGTTCCTCTTACAGTGCCAATGACCTGGATCACATTTGGCAGGATCCTCCCACTCCCCACCCCCCATACCATTCTTTACTTTTCTCTGTCATACTTTTTAAATAATTCATTCTTTAAAGACGCATAACTAGCTATTTATAATTTAAATATTGATAATAGGTTAATATTTCACCTACTGATGTATTATTTTCCTTATTGCTGAGGCTTTTTGGAATCATTAACTTAGCTATAGCAGTGCCTTTATTGGAAAGTTCTGGTCCCATGCAAGCTGCTGGAAAATATATTCAATAGCAAGATGTTAGCACCTCTCAACTTAGACTATGGATAAAACCTGCCTTCACTGCATTTTTCCCAGACCTACCTATCGCCAATTCATTACAGTGTGATGAAAGTCAGATTTTTTTTATGAGCAAGAAATTATAAGCAGTATTTTTCTATTCTAAAAATAAAAAAGGAAATAAAGAAAGCAATTTAAGTTTCTAGTATTTCTAAGAGACTAGATTCAGTAATTGTTATAATGACTCCAACTTTGCTTGATTTTGCTTCCAATATTTCAAAAATGACAATATTTTAAAATACTTTGGAGTCAACATCCAAAAAACCTTGCTTTCTTCTCTTATCTCTTTTCCTTTGGATCTCTATGTGTTTCACTTTTTGATTTTAAAGATTTAAACTTTGGGCTACCTTTCTTCATGTTGTATTTTACTGTTTAAAGGCATTATTCTGTGTTTCCAGTAAATTGAGCACTACTAGAAAGCTGGTATTTTGGATAAGTGCAGAGCTTTTACTGTAATTGTTCAGAGCACTGTGAGGGGGGACATTATTCAGAGTAATATATTTAAGACATTGTGACAGAACAAGATCAAAGAACGAGGAAAGAACGTAGTAGTTTCTATTTTCAGATAACAAAAAAAATCAATATCACTTACGGTACTGATATTTCATGAGATTTATTTTTAACAAACTCTGCACGCTAACAAATATCAGAGGATGAAAACAGCAATAGCTATATGTATATTACCAACACCCAAATGTATATAAAGCCAAGAAGACATTTTTGTTTGATTAGATAGCTAGAATATGAGTAATACTGAGATGCAAACTTAAGGCAAGATAATGATATTCATGAACATTATTGAAGATCTAGTTGAAAATGATTACTTACTGAATGACAGCCAATGCAGCAAAAATGATTAGGGAAATGACTCTTCTATTTTTCTAATTACTCACCAGCAGCCAATGAGGGAGCCAGTAGATTTCAATTCTAACATTTTAAAACGTTAGATGACCTTTTGGTATTTTGTGAACTGATAAAGCATTTTAGTAAAAAAAAAAAAAATGAGGCTTTAATTTATTTATTTTTATAAACCAAGGATAAACTACTGACTTTAGAATACCTGACCGCTCCCAACTGTCTTCAGGCCAGCCCTCTCTTTCTTATTCAGACTCACGCTTAGTTCTCTGAAAAACACAAATCACTCCTCAGCTATTGTATATTGGGTGTCACTAAAACATTTACTCCAGGAGAGAGATGAACTCATAAGAAAATTACAACGTTGAAGACAACCCTTTACTGTGATTGTGTAAGAAGTCACCAACATGGGGAACACTTCAGTGGAACTGCCTGCAAGTTGTGCGTGAAACATTAGTGAGTCTAGGTTTAGTGAAAGGTATTATTTTCATAATTTTCTCAGTCAGACTGCCATTTGTATATAAGAAGGCTATTGATTTTTTTCTGTTAATTTTGTACCCTGATACTTTGATGAAAGTGTTTATCCATGGTAGGAGTTTCCTGGTGGCAATATTATGTTCATTTATGTGTACAATCATATTACATGAAATAAAGATACTTTGCCTTCTTCTTTTCCTGTTGGTAACACCTTGATCTCCTTCAGTCATTTTATTGCTCTAGCTAAGACTTTAAGTGTTATATTGAATAGGTATGGAGAGAGGGAACAACCTTATCTTGTTCCTGATTTTAGTGAAAATTCTTTGAGGTTCTCTCCTTTTAGGTTGATGCCTGCTGTGGGCTTGCTGCAAATTGACTATATTTTGTTGTAGTATGTTCCTTGAATCCCTAGTCTACAAGATTTTTGTCGTGAACAGGTGCTAGACCTTGTCAAATATTTTTTCTGTATCTAATGAGGTTATTATGTGGTTTTTATCTTTCAATCTGCTCATATGGATGATTACATACAAATTATAAATTTACATATAATTTCTGCATTTCTGGGATGAAGCCTACTTGATCATGGTGGATGATATTTTTAGTGTACTTTTTGTATTTGGTTTGCAAGTATTTTATTGAAAAATTTAGCATCTACATTCATAAAGGTAATTGATCTGAAATGTTCTTTTTTTGTTGGATCTTTGTGTGGTTTAAGTATCAGGGTAATTGTGGTCCCATAAAACTAACTGGGTCAATTCCCTTCTATTTCCAAGAATAATTTGAGGAGTATGACATAATTACTGTCTATATGTCACTAGGCATTATGGGTCTGTTTAAATTGCTTATCTGATCTTAATTGAACTTTGGTATCTAATATATACCAAGCAATTTATCTACTTCTTTTAGATCTTGATGGAATATAGAGTTTTAAAGTATATATCTATATGATTCTCTTGATTTACTCAGTGTCTCTTATGATGTCCGCCTTTTAGTTTCTAATTTTGTTGATTTGGATTTTCTCTCTGTATTTTAGTTAGTTTGGCTAAGGGTTTATCAATCTTATTGATTTTTTTCCAAAAAAGCAACTCTTTGTTTCATTGATTCTTTGTATTATTTCTATTTTATTGATTTCAGCATTGAGATAGATTACTTGCTGTCCACTCCTTTTGAGTGTTATTTCCTTTTTTGTTCTAAAGTTTTCACATATACCACTAAGTTTTTAATATGATATCTCTCCAATAATTTCCTGTTAGCACTTAGTGCTATGAACTTGCTTCGTAGAACTATCTTTATTGTGTCCCCTAGGTTTGGGTATGTTGTATTTTCATTTTCATCCATTTTAAACATTTTAAGTTCCTTCTTAATTTCTGTCTGGATCTATTTTTCATTTGGTAGTGAATTTTTCAGTTTCCATGATTTTATAAACTTTCTGTTGTTTCTGTTGTCGTTGATATCCAGCTTTAGTCGTTGTGGTAAGATAAGATGCAGGATATAATTTCAACTTCATTGTATCTGTTGATGCTTACTTTTGTCTAAGTTTGTGGCCAATCTTGGAGAAAGTTTTATGAGCTGCTGAGAAGAAGATATATTTTTGTGTGTGTTTGGGTAAAATGTTCTGTAAATATCTGCTAGGTACATTTGATTTGTGATATTACATAACCCCAGTATTTCCCTTTTTAATCTTTGCCTGGATGATCTATGTATTGGAAGTTGTGGGATGTTGAGGTCACCCACCACCATTTTATGAGAGCCAATATGTCAGTTTAGCTGTAGTGGTGTTTCTTTTATGAACTTGCGTGCCCTTACATTTGGTGTATAAATGTTTAGAATTACAACATCCTCTTGGTGGAATTTTCCTTTGATGAATATTTAGTATCCTTCCCCATCTCTTCTGATTAGTTTTTTTTTGAATTATATTTTATCAGCTATTACAGTGAATACACTTATGTGCTTTCTGCGTCCATTTACTTAAAATAACTTTTTCCATACTTTTAACCCAAGCTGATGTCTATCCTTGATGGTAAGGTGTGTTTTTTGGAGACAGCAGAAAGATGGATTCTGTTTTCTAATCCAGTCTGTTAATCTGTGTCTTTTTATTGAGGAATTGAGACTATTAATATTGAAAGTTATTAAGGAGCAGTGTTTGTTGATTCCTATCATTTTTGTTGTTGTTGTTGTTGTGGGGTGAGTTCTTTCCTTCTACTTTTGATTTACTGGTCTGGGATTATTTCACCATTATATTTTCTTGGGTGTGGTTTACCTCTTAAGGTTTATGCTTTTCTTCTAATTCCTTCTGTACAGCTGTATTTTTAGATGAATACTGATAAATTTTGGTTTTATGTTAGAATATCTTTCTTTCTTTATTGTGATTGTGATTTATAGTTTTTCTAGCTACAGTAATCTTAAAATCATCAAGGCCCTTTTGGCTTTTAGAGTCTCCATTGGGAAGTCAGGCATTATTCTAGTAAGTCTGCCTTTCTATGTTACTTGGTCTTTGCTCTTTGCTGCTTTTGGTATTTTTTCTTTGATCTGTACATTTATTGTTTTGATTATTGTGTGTCATGGAGAGTTTATTTCCTGGTCCAGTCTATTTGGTGTTCTGCATACTTCTACCTTCATAGGCACCTCCTTCTTTAGGCTCAGGAACTTTTCTCCTCTGGTTTGGTTGAAAATATTTTCTGTGCTTTTTCTTTGCATCATTCCCCCTCTGCCCACTATTATTGTTCATAAATTAGTCTTTTCTTAGTGCCCTGAATTTTCTTTATATTTTGTGCTTGGATTTTTTTTTAGATTTAATATTTTCTTTGACTGAGCTATCCATTTCTTCTACCTTGTCTTCAATACCTGATATTCTCATGTCCATGTCCTTTACTCTGTTGATGAGACCTTTTCTTTTCCTTCACTTCCTAAATTTTGAATCTCAAGTTTAATCTCAGTGTGGGTTTTCTTTAGTGATTTTCTTTCTTCTTTCATTTCTTGAACTGATTTCATCAGATCACTCTGCACTTTGTGTTCTTATAGACTTCATTAAGGGATTTTATTTGAGGTCCTTGAACATTTTCATAAAAGCTGTTTTGAAGTCCTTATCTTGTGCTTCAGTTATACTTTATTTCTCTGGTTCTACTGTACTAAGATTGCTCTGTTCTAGTGGAGATACCTTGTCTTGACTGCTAATGATTTTGTTTTTGCACTAGTATCTAGGCATTTAGGAATGATTGTGGTTCTTTGTGTTGGTATTTGGTCTTGTCTTTGTTGGGTGTGTGTTCCATTACTTGGTTTTTCCTGCCCTCTCTGGATCTTAGGAAAGTGTGGTGCTTGTGGGTTGCCTGATGCATGGGGTGATTGTGCAGGTCAGTGATTGGCAGAGGTGAATAGAGATGGGCTTGAAATAAAGGCTGAGAGGGGCTTCAGGAAAGAGCTAAGTGAATCTTGTTCACACCCAGACCTTGAGTCTTTAGGGAGTTAGAGGTGTATTGGAAAGGCGATCCTGCAACTATGTTCCAGTAAGGCAAAGAATTATCTAGAGAGATGGGATTAAAGGAGCTTAGGGTCTGAATCAAGTGTTGGAGTTTCCTGTGAATGAAGTTGAGGTAGAAAGGTTGGAACCTGTAAGCAGACTGTTAATCAGCTGAGGGTGGAGAAAAGGAAGGATAACGTGCTTAACCTTTTTGTGTCCCTACCTAGTGTGGCCATTGGGTGTTTCAGGTAGAAAGTGTTTTTAGGTATTAAGATGCCTCCATGTGTTGGTGACCTTCTCAAAGGAATGGAGAAGGAATAAAAGCTGGTTTAGCAACAAGGTTTGGCTGAGTCCTCAGGGAATAAAGATAGAGTTGGTGGACAGATTCTTGTAAGTGGTCTGCTATAGGACTGGGGATGGGACCAGGAGAATTGCAATTGAGGACAGTCAGGAGAGTGAGGATGGCCTCCCTCCTTCCTAGGCTAGTGTGAACACTGGGTCCCAGGCAGACCATGTTTCTAGGTATCAGTAGTTGATATAAAGGAAATAGTGCTGAGAGGGTCCTTAGGAAGGAGGAAGCTGGGTCTGTTCATTGCAAGGTTTTGTAGGGCCCCTGGGAGTGTAGGCAGAGAGCGAAGACAGGCCTCTTCAAGTATCTGCTACAGAGATGAGACAGGGAAAAATGCAGTGTGCCAAAGGAAGGAGAGTGAAGGTGGTCTATATGCTTCCCAGGTGAGGAGTGCCTTCCAGAATTGAGGACTGAAACAAAGAGGTAGGGGAGGGAGGAAAGCTGGGCTAGCAGCCACAAGGTCAGAGGAGCCCTCCCAGAATGCAGGCAGAGACAGGAGATAGACCTTGCAAGTGGTTGCTTGCTGCAGGGCTCAGCGTAAGACTCTCATTAAGTCTTTAAATCGTGTTTCACTGTGGATATCTAGTTCACTGTTTCTCATCGCTTTATTACAGTGTATAAGGACCATTCAAAATCTTTCAAAACTCTCTGCTTCTTTCCATGACAGATATGGCGGTTATTTATTTTATAAGAAATCAAGAAAACTGTACTCATTAGTGATAAGTGGGAAGTGCATATTTGCAAATTCTCTCTGACTGTAAGATTGCTTTGTGGAAGGATTAACTATTGTTCCCAAGCTGCACAACAGAAAGAGAAAATTCAGTTGAGTCAACAAAGGAGTGAATGAGCACACTTTCTAAGTTTCTTCACCTGTTACTGTCTTGGAAATTGTGGTGGTTTGAATAGGAATGGCCACTATAGATTCATGTGTTTGAATGCTTGGCACATAGGGAGTGGCACTACTAGTAGGTGTGGCCTTGTTGGAGGAAGTATGTCACTGTATGGGTAGGCTCTAAGGTCTCTTTTGCTCAAACTATGCCTAGTGTGGAACATAGTCTCTCTCTGATGCCTGCAGATCAAGACATAGAGCTATCGGCTCCTTCTCCAGTACCATGGCTGCCTGCAAACCTCCATGTTTCCTGCCATGTTGATAATGGACTAAACCTCTGAAACTCTAAGCCAGCCCCAATGAAGTGTTTTCCTATGTAAGAGTTGCCATGGTCATCATGTCTCTTTGAAGCAATTAAAGCCTAATTGAGGAATAAATAAACAATGAAATGCAAAACCACACAGTATGGGACTCAGATTCTAACCGGGTCAATAAAATGTATTCAGTTTATTTGAATTGACAGATGGATAGTGTTAGAATTCCTAGCCACTCCCCCATGGCCGTGCATACACTGGCAAGATGCTTAGTGATCCCAGGACCTTATGTACTACATTGGCAAGATGCTTAGTGATCCCAGGGCCTTATGTCCTACATAATCTGTGCACTGTGTGATCATGTAATTTGCACGAACTGTGATCTATGTACATGCATGGCGTAGCTATGTAAGCCCATATGCAAACGTGTGGGGGAATCTGTAAAAGTGGGTCTCACTCATCCCTCCGCTATCTCTACCTGCATGATCTTTCCATAGGCCTAAGCACCCCTTTCTGTTCCCTTCCCTTAATAAACTCTTATAGTGGGCTTTTGTTGTACCTCCTGGTTTTTCTCATACAGTAAACAGCACCACTTAATGAATAACATTGGTGCCATTGGTGCTGAGACAAAGCACCTCTCAGCACTCTGCACCCGGGACCCTGTACCAAGGTTTTGTTCTCAACTAAGACTGCCCACTTTTCCATTTGCCCATCCACTGGATTGCTTTGCACAACACTGGCTGCTTCGATTGTTGAGTTTTCCCTTTCCAGCTAGTGTAAACTGGCTTCAATATCTACCCATTTCCCACTACTGTGATCTGAGATATCATTCTCACGTCAGACTCCTAGCAGGGTCCTTGGGCTGTGTACACCCTAGCCCTCATTCTCTCACTTGATGAAGCATTGGATGACCTGTGCCAATCGCCGATCCTCACTTGATCTCGGGGATACCTGAGATTACAGTCTTGGATCACGTTTGTTTTTTTTTTTTATTTATTTTTTTTATTTTTTTCTCTCTGTCATGGTCATGCGAAATAAGGCTTCCTTCTATTAGTCCCACACCTCCTCTGAGAAATGGCCCAAATATCCCTTAGATAACAATAAAAAATGTCCACCTAATGGCTCCTTGGACCCCAATATTCTACGGGAATTATCTAACTTCTGCCAGCAAATGGGCAAACGGAAAGAGTTGCCTTATATCCAAGATTTTCTTTTTTTTAATCTAAGCTCCAAATCCTCCCTCCCTGATTCCTTCTCTCCTGCCCACGTGCTCCTAGCTGTGCAACCTGAACCTGAGGAATCTCTGACTCCAATGAACCTCTGCCTATCTGACCTCCCGTTCCTCCTCCTCCTCCTCCTCCTCCTCCTCCTCCTGCTCCTCCTCCTTGGGCATCTGCCCCTTCAGCTCCTCCTCTAGGCCCCTCCTCCTCTCTGATATTGAGCTGCTCCAAATGCCTGACTCTGGCTCCCACCTTCACTCCTTCTGTCACTCATTCTCAAGCTGCCCTGAGGAGCACAGACGAGTTTGGGAGCAGGCTAGGACACATGCAGATGAAGTTCATCAAACTAATGCTGCCCATCCACCCTGGGCCTAGGTGGTTCCCAATAATTCAAGATAAGGAAGAAAATCCGTCTCATTTTTTAGAACAGCATACAAAGGTTCTCTTACAATATACTAGCCTAGATCCTAAGGGCCTAGAGGGCAGACAGATCCTTATGACTCACTGTGTCTCACAGAGGTTCCCTGACATCAGGGCTAAACTTAAGCATCTGGAGAGAGGGCCTCTGACCCCACAGGCAGAAGTTTTAGCAGTGGCATTTAAGGTGTACCATGGGAGAGATGAGAAAGCCCATAAAAAGAACTGCCAAATGCTGGCACACGCTATCCAGTTGGCCACCACAAAGCCTCCAGGTCCCTGGTTTTAAGTGTGGTAGAGAAGGCCACTGGGCTTGTGCCTGCCCTGCCCCACACAGGCCACCATCTGGGTCTTGTCCAAAGTGCCACCAAGAAGGACACTGGTCAGCTGACTGCCCCCATGCACCTAGTGGCATGGGGACATCAAACAAAGACCACCCTTCCAGCCAATGCTCTAAGCTTGTCAATGAACAATTGAAGGGAACCGAGGGTAGCCATTAAAGTTTTGGGGTGATCCATTTCCTTATTTTGGACCCTGGAGGCCCTTAATCCTGAGGGAGTTTTGGGGTAGGTGGACAGCCTTACCTGCCTCACCGGATCCCACCACTTAATTGCATTTTCAGGGGTATCACTCCCACCACATGTGTTTAGTTCTACCGACCTGCCCTTTGCCCCTAATGGGAAGAGATTTTCTAGCTAAGGTAGGAGCTTTTATTTTGTTTGCTCCCCCCCCCCACCGTGTGTGCCTCACTCCAGACTCATCAGCAGAACATCTCCTCCTCCTAGTCACCCAGCCTACTAGCTTTAACATTTCCTTTCCCTTGCCAGGCTGTCAGGTGGACCCCAAAGTCTGGGACACCCAGAACCCTTCTATTGCTAGGCACCTTCCTGCTATTACTATTCAGTTGCTACTCAGCTAATTGTTACAGGACCCCCATAGAGCTGGAGGCCAAGGACCATCAAGTATACCCAGGTGTTAAGGAAGAGTAACAGTCCAGAGGTATTTACACCCCCAGACTCAAAAGGGTCTGGACTCTGCAAAGAACAGACTTTAATATAACAATCTATTGCTGTTAAATGCCCTCAGCAACTGATCACCTGTGTCTCCTAGATGCTAAACTACTAAAGAAAACAGGTGCCTTGGGTTTTATCTTAGATAAGGTTTAGCTCAGGTGAAAATTAAAAGCATGTTCCAGGTTTCTCTTTCTTTCTCTTGCTAACACTAACCAATAAAATTCTGATAGCAGAGTACTAAACATTATAACATCATGGCTACCAGCTCATGATTTTAAATTCCCTGTGGCTGCTTAATATGTTTAAAAATTCTCCCATGCTCCAGAGCCAGCTTGAATCCACCTGGATAGGTCAGACCCAGTCTAGATAAGTATAATTCAAACTTTCCTGGTCCCAGGACCCCCTCCCTCTTCCTGGGACCCCTTGCAGAAGCCCTCAAGGTAAATTTTTTTCTAAACTTCCTCTTCTGCCTCACTAGCACCTTGTCAGACCCAAATGGTCACAGAGCCTAAAGCAGTGGAAGATGATGGGTGATTCCCAAGGCATCAGAGGATAATCCACTACCTTAGGATGTCCAGATACCTCAAAAATCCCCTTCACTACTCCCAAGAGTTAACCAACACCCACCGAGTCAAATGGAAGCAGTTTGAGGAGACATGGCACCCCTAATCCCATTCACCTGCCATTTTTTATAAGAACAAAGAGTCCAGAATGTTAGAATTCCTAGCCACACCCCCATGACTCTGCATGCACTGGCAAGATGCTTAGTCATCCCAGGGCCTTATGTCCTATATAATCTGTGCACTGTGCGATCACGTAACTTGCATGCAGTACGATCATGCAATCTATGCACATGCATGGTGTATCTATGTAAGCCCATATGCACTTGTGCAGGGGGAATCTATAAAATTGGGTCCCACTCATCCCTCCGCTCTCTCTTCCTGCATGATCTTTCCACAGGCCTAAGCACCCCCTTCTGTTCCCTTCCCTTAATAAACTCCTATAGTGGGCTTTGTTGTGCCTCGTGGTTTTTGTCGCATGGTAAATAGCACTGCTTAATGAATAACGTTGCACCACTTAATAAATAACAGACAGAACCAAAAAGCTGAGAAAACAAGATGAAATATGGGAATTTTACTTAGCCAGTGCTTATCTTTGTGCAAATGGTGCCCAGAAAAATGACCTAAGGCCCAGGGATGCATACAGCTTGAACTGAGCAATTAGTCTCCTGTCCTGTCTCAGTCTGTGTCTGCCTGATAGAAGAAACTCTTCTGCCTTGAATTTGGTGGCTCTTCTGGGGTTTCCAAAATGCCAAAGTTGGCAATTGAACTCCTTACTTTAGAACTGTCTCAAGAGTTCAGCCTCTCCTTTGTTGAACATACTGTGCTTGGAATTCCATTTTGTAGCTGAGTGTGGCTTTAGAGTCTTTGACAGAGAAGGAACTGTTTCAGATAAAGTCATTCAGAGAAGTACTTTTATATATGGGTGTAAAAGGCATCTTAATCCATTCAACCTGTGTACTAAGCCCCTTTGAAAAATTAGGCTAAGGAGATAGCTCAGTTAGTTAACAGTTTGGCATCCAAGCATGAGGACCTGAATTTTATCACCAGAGCACATGTAAAAACACACATTAAAAACAAAACAAAACTAGGATTTTCAGCATGTGTTTGTTGTTCTAGCACTGGGAAGCAGAGATAGGTAGAATGCCTATTAGCATTGCCTACAAGGAAGACTTCAGGCCTATATGAGAACTTGTCCTCCAAAAAAACAAGGTATATGGTACCTGAAGAATGATAACCAAGGTTCATCTCTGCACACATGAGTGCACCTGAACACACATTAAACACACACACACACACACACACACACACACACACACACACACACGAGTTAGTTGTTTTTTCCTGAATGAGGACAATTTGTTCACTATTGTAGGAAGTTTAGCACTACCCAAGATCCCTGGTGCTCTTTACATCGTAAAACACAAATACCATGAATCTCAGTGGTTCTAGCACAGTTTTTCTACTCTGTTTCTCAAAACTAAAAAAAAAAAATCATAGAACACTGAATAGCAAATTTACTTCAGAAATTGGAAGACGTTAGGTTTGGAGTCTTTATTGTAGTAAGACCCCACAATTATAACTGTCTCTCACAAACTGAAAAAATAAAATAGTTATGGTGGTCAGTGTTCAAGTCTGTCAGTGTGCTAAAGAGTCATGTGGTTGTACACAGTGTACAGATGATTTTTATAGCATGTTCATTTTATGTCAATAATGTTGTGTAGAAAAGTAGTAAAGGGAGGAGATGGATTAGTGATTAAGAGCACGTGCTGCTGTTGCAGAGCACATGAGTTTGGTTTCCAGGGGGGCTCACAACTACCAGTAACTTAATCTCTAGGGGATCTCTCTCTCTTTCCTGTCTTCCACAGGCACTGAACTTGTCTACACACACACACACACACACACATACACGAGAGAGAGAGAGAGAGAGAGAGAGAGAGAGAGAGAGAGAGAGATTAAATTAAATAAAAAAATTTAAAAGTAGAGAAGTAACAATTCATGAATAGGATATGTCAGTAGCGTGTATTGATCACAGCCTTGAACCTGAACCCTGGACACAAATGGCTCTTAAAAAGATTTAATGTAACACTGAAAAATTTAGACTAATGAAAAAAATAAAATTTGCATTGGGAAAAGGGTATAATAAAAAATCACTGCAGAGTCTTATAAAACAATAATAACACATGTCTATATAGTATTTATTATAGGCCCCATCTGTTCTAAGTGCTGAGTATAGAAGGAACTATTTAATCCTCACAGTCATGCTATGAGACAGGTATCATTTCTACTTTAATCATTTTGAACAGATGATCAGAAAAATTAAGATATTGTCAAGAACATACAGCTAGAACACATAATAACTAAGACTTGAGCTCCACCACCTCAATTCAGAATTTTCCTTCAAGTCTTGAATGAGTTATTTTAGACAACACTAGCTGCTATATAAACAGATGCGAAGGATCCAGTAGCTTGCTGTAATAGGAGATTGCTTCTCACTCCCAGAAACCTCAGGATGGCTTTTGCTATTAGAAGCAGCTTTCCTGTAAGTAACTCTTTAGAAGCATGTTTCTTCTATCAAATGGTTCTGCAACCATCTGCATGTGCACTTAAAGGTTGCTATGTTCACCAGTGCTGGACCAGACATTGAAAAGAATGTGGCAGTATTTTATGAACAAGCCCGTCACTTTCATTCACATTCTGCTGGTTGGCACTCAGTCACATGACAAAGTTTAATAGTAAGAGAAATTGGCAATTTTTTTTTTGTACGTGTGCCAGAAAAGTGGATAATGGTTGGGGGAGAAGCATAATTGAGAACTACTAAATGGTCACTGAGGATGCTACATTTATTTAACTTTATATTGACATTTTCTTTAAACACACACACACACACACACACACACACACAAACAAACACCCCTTTTCTTTGTTTCAAAATCAGAGTCAAGAAACAAAAAATGTCTATAGATGTCACTCATTTTGGTTATCTTCAGAATCCAGCAATTTCCATTTTTAAAACAGCTCAGTGCAAATGAAAAGGAATCTTTATCTCAGAATCAACTCAAGGAAAAAAAATAAGTGGGGTTAAGTCCAGCGTCCATTTCACGTGGTGACCCTCCTTGATGAAATTGCATTCTTGATAAAAGCAAATGGCAAGGTGTCATTTTTGTGTCTGGGTTGGGGGAGAGCACACCTAGGTGTCTCCCAAGGACCTGGAAACTGAATCATAGTGTGTAGCAACAAAACCAAATGGTAAAACACAAAGTTCAATCTATGTGGGGCAGAGAAAACAAATTAGCACCTGCATTGGGGGCTGGGGGATGTGGTCACATCCAAGCACTTAACCCACCACACCCCAGCCCTGAATGCAATCCACAGCACTGAGAAGGTAATATTAAAAAATCTTTGCCGACAGTCATACCCTTGCACTTCCTTTTTTTTTTTCTTGACTGTTAAATGAAAAATAGCATCCAACATTTAAGCAGGTTCAGAGAAGGCACTGCCGCTCATCTAATATTTATTAATCAGAGCCTTTCTGTTTCTCATAGCCTGTTTATTTTAAAAATACACTGCTATAAATAAGGAGAAAAACCTATGGAAATAAAGGACAACCGCAACATAGAGAATAAGTGACATCCAGTCCATGTTCCTGTTTTTCTCCACCTTGTTTCAGAATATTCTTTTGAGTCATCTGGGGCACAGCTTCATTTCATATCATGAAATCAGTTGTTCTAACCAGATTTGGTGAAAGGCAGAACCTACCTCCCTATTAATCTGAATAACTCCTCTGTGTGCCCATAAAATGATTAAGTATCTGTACAGAGTTTTTGCATCATGCATGTCTTCTGTTTGTTTTGTGTGTTTTTATTTTGGATGATACTATAATTACATCCTTTCCTCCCTTCTGTTTCCTCCTTATAACTCTTGCATGTGGACCCTTCCCCTTGTATTCTTTCAAATCCATGGCCCCTTTTTCTTTAAATACACATATATATTTACATGTGCATATATAAATATGCATATATATATATATATTCAACCTTCTCAGTCCATATAAAATTATCTGTGCATATGTCTTCAGGGCATTATTCCTCTTGTTCTTAGCATTCCTTAGTTGCCTGTGGTTCTTTATGTAGTGTTGAGGCCTCCAAGCATTTCTTGCTATCACATTGTTGAGATCATGTTTAGGCAGCCATGGTGATGAGAATTCATGGGTATAGTTTATTTGAAATTTCTAGGAGACACAGCCAACCTCAAAGCAAACTTCCTGTTCCTCTGGCTCTCACAATTGTTCAGCTTCTCTTCCCTGAAAAGATCCCTGAGCCTTTGGGTACTGGATCTGCAACTTAAAAATGCAAAGTGGGAACACGTGGCTTTTGAATTAAAATGTGTAACTAGCCATATCCTCCGCATCCAATATTCAGGCTCTTCACCGATTCTTTTTAAACTGTAGCTCATCTGTATCTCTTTCCCTAATATAAGGGGAAGGCAGGTGAATGTCATAATCTTACTATGATCCCTGGGCTCAGAAACCAGAGCCTGGTACCTTAGGGGTTCTACACCTGCCTCTAATTTCATCACCCACTGTGACTGTTGCTCAACACAAAAATAACTCAAGTAGTCTTCATCTGCAAGGAAAGAAAAAAACGGAATTCTTAAAAAGGAAGCTTACTTGGAGAATTTCAACTACTCTGACATGTCTCCAAGAAAAAAAAAAAGAACTAAAAAGCTATTTTTCAAGTGATTAACATTGATTAATTCACAACTAAGATAATCATTTGCATAATTTTAGAATATGTAATTAACTCCACGATTTGTCTGAGCACTTTAGACATAAAGAATAAGTTTTTTGAGGTTTTCTCTTTCCTGAGTCAATTTACTATTTATACTCATACTTAATGTAGCTAACTGGCAGTGGCCTGAGAAACAGTGGTTAAAGACAGAAGCTGGAGTATGAAGGGTAGCAGGCTTTGCTTTGCAATCACATATCTAAGTTTTAATCATAACCCTATCCTATCACCTACTACATTACCTTGAATAATACCTTGATCTCTCCAAAACATTCTCTCTCTACAAATTAGAGATTTAAAATAACAACAACAATAACAACAACAACAACAATAATAATAATAATTACAACAGGCATGGCACAGTGGTACATGCCTTCAATCCCAGCACAGAGGAGACAGAGTTCAGCCTAATCTATATAGCAAGATCCAGACCTGCCAGAGCTCCAAAGTGAGACCCTGTATCCCAAAGAGAAAATAGAACTGCAGAAAGGTCACAATTATTAAATGAAATAATGTAGGTTACTTTCTCAGCCTATGATTACATAATTAATCAAATTCTGAAACAATTATTCTCCTGATGATAATAACTTGCAATGAGTTTAACAATACCTCTATGTAGATTTCAAAGACATACTAAGTTCACACATACTTAGTATTTCATTCAGTACTATAAATGGTAGACTAGAAGAAGTAAGGATGAGATAGAAAGGAAAACTTAAGATCTTGTCTCTCTAGAGTATGTGCTCACTTCACACAGGCATGTATGGAATTACAGTGATGATAATAGACTTATTATATAGAAGGTGCCTATGATTGATAAATAGGAAGCAGAGAGAAATATGGCATAGCTGAGAATTGGAAACTTCAGAACATACTCCATGAACACTATAAATTGAGTAGTAAGTGAGTTCTCAAAATGATAGTTTATGTCTATTGGCTGCCTATTTGAGACAGGTCCAGGCTTAATTAAATTTACACCCTATGTGATTTTGGGGTCTCTTAAAAAGTAGAATATAAAAGTAGAAATAAAAATAAAAATGTCTCTATTTAGACTGGTAAGGGAAAGTTTAGGATCAGTCTAGGATCCTGAAACATGAACTTTACTAGCTTCTTAGGGGCTCTAATTCTGGAATTTACAGTATAGCTCTGCAATAGTCAGGAAAGAAGACACAATGGGTGTTCAAAGTCTGATAGGCTCATTCCAAATTCTCCCTGTACTTCAAGGAAAGATAAAATCAAGGACACATTAATTTTTTTTCTTTGCCATTTGTGCCTGCTTTCCTTATTTCATAGCCCAGGAGACTAAACTTTAGTGCTGATAAAAGAAAATAATGTATTTATAAAGTAAAGTGATAAGTAAATTATTACTAACAATGTTATCATTTTACTTGTTCCAAAGGGGAATTATAAAATATGACCAACACCTGTAGAGAAAATAATTAAAAGTAGATTTCTCTGTCAAATATGTCCCACTGTACAAACTCTTATCCAATATATATACTCCCCTATCTTCAAGACAATGTAGAAGTGAGCCCTCATATATACAAACAATAGATGGGCCAATAAAGAAATCAAGGAAACAACATCCTTTACAACAGCCACAAATAATATAAAATATCTTGGTATAACTCTAAGCAAGCAAGTGAAAGTCCTGTATGACAAGAACTTTAAGTCTTTGAAGAAAGAAATTGGAGAAGATATCAGAAGATGAGAAGATTTCCCATGCCCATAGATTGGTAGGATTAATATAGTAGAAATGGCCATCTTATCAAAAGCAATCTACAGATTCAAAGCAATCCCCATCAAAATTCCAACACAATTTTTTGTAGACCATGAAAGAATAACACTCAACTTCATATGGAAAAACAAGAACCTCAGGATAGCTAAAACAATCCTGTAAAATGAAAGAACTTCCTGAGGTATCAACATCCCTTATTTCAAGCTTTATTATAGAGATAGAGTAATCAAAACCACATGTTATTAGCATAAAAACATAGATGTTGATCAATGGAATCAAATTGAAGACCCACATCTAAATCCACACACCTATTTTGTGGAAGCCAAAATTGTACAGTTGAAGAAACAAAGCATCTTCAACTAATGGTGCTGGTCAAACTGGATATTGGCATGTAGAAGAATGCAAATATATTCATACCTATTGCCCTGCACAAAACACAAGTCCAAGTGGACCAAAGACCTCAACATAAATCCAGATTACACTGAACCTCATAGAAAAGAAAGTGGGAAGTAGCCCTAAACACATTGGCACAGGAAGCTACTTCCTGAATATAGCATCAGTAGCGCAGACACTGAGATTGACAACTAATAAATGGGACCTCCTGAAACTGAAAAGATTCTTTAAGGCAAAGGACGCTGTAAATAACACAAAGTGGTGGCCTACAGAATGGGAAAAGATCTTCACCAATCCCACATCTAAGAGAACACTAATATCCAAAATATATAAAGAATTCATGAAACTAGATATCAACAAATCAAATAATCCAATTTTAAAAATGGGTACAGATCTAAAAAAAAGAACTTTCAGCAGGGATATCTCAAATGACCGAGAAGCACTTAAAGAAATGTTTAACATCCTTAGCCATCAGGGATCAGGGAAATGCAAATCAAAACAACTCTGAGATTGTGTTTTACATCTGTCAGAATGGCTAGGATCAAAATCACAAGTGACAGATCAGACTGGAAGGAATGTGGAGCAAGGGGAACACTCCTTTATTGCTGGTGGGAGTGCAAACTTGTACAGCCACTTTGGAAATCAATATGGTGGTTTCTTAGAAAATTAGGAATCGATACACCTCAAGACTCAGTTGCTGTGGAATAATCCTTCTGTACACTGTGAAGATGTTTTGCTTTCATTGTTAATAATGAACTGACTGGCCAATAGCTAGGCAGGTAGAGTTTAGGTGGGACTTGTAGACATAAAGAGAGCCTGGGAAAGAAGAAAGTTGGAGTCACTAGCCAGATACAGAGAAAGCAGGAGATATTCTTGCCAGGCTGAAAAAAGGTACCACCATGTAGTAGAGTGTAGATGAGAAATATGGGTTAATTTAAGATGTAAGAGCTAGTTAGTAACAAGTCTAAGCTATAAGCTGAGCATTTATAATTAATAATAAGTTTTTGTGTGGTTATTTGGGAGCTGGCTGGTTGGACAGAGCTGGCTGGTGGTCCTGGTGAAAAACTCTGCCTACATCTAGCTATAACACTCTTGGGCATATACCCAAAAGATGCCCATCATACCATGAGGACATTTGCTCAACTATGTTTATAGCAGCTTTACTCATAATATCCAGAAACTGAAACAACCTAGATGTTCCTCAACTGAAGAAAGAATAAAGAGTATGTGGTACATTTACACAGTAGAGTATTAGTCTAGTGTTAAAAAAAATAATATCATGAAATTTTCAGGCAAATGGATGGAACTAGAAAAACATCATACCGAGTGAGGTAACCCAGACTTAGAAAGACGAACATGGTATGTAGTCACTTATAAGTGGTTATTAGCTGTGAAGTACAGGATAATCATGCTACAATTCACTGACCTGAAGAAGCTAAGTGACAAGGAGGGCTCAAGGAGGGACACATGAAACTCCCTGGGAAGGGGAAGTTGAATAGACATCACCAGTGGACAGATGGGGTGAAATGGGGGAGTGGGGATGGGAACAGCAGGGATCAGGTTGGGGGAGGATAGATGTAGAGAATACTGATAGAGACACCTGGAATCTGGGTGGGGGGGGCATCTCTGGGATGAGTTAGAAACTTAGAGCAATGGAAACTTCCAGGAATCTATGAGGGTGACCCTAGCTAAGACTCCTAGCAATGGGGGATACAGAACATGAACTGGCAGTCTCCTGTAACTTTGCAAGACTTCCAGTGGAGGGACTGGACACAAACCCAGCTACAGTATCTTCCACCTCTAATTTGTCCTGCCTACAAGATGTGTTGGGGTAAAGTTGGTGCAGAAATTATGGGCGTGAGCAACCAATGACTAGTAGATCTTGAGAACCATGCCACAAGAGGGAGCCCACACCTGACACTGCCTGGAGGGGCAGGAATCAGAGGCTGGATAGCCTGGACACCTAGGATAGAACCAAATACCATGGGCTGGCTGGGGTGGGTGGGGGTCAATAAAATGACTCCTAATGATATTCTGCTATACTCAGATTGGTGCCTAGCCCAATTGTCATCAGAGAGGCTTCATCCAGTAACTGAAAGAAACAGATACAGAGACCCACAGTCAAAATCAGGCTGAGCTCTGGGAATCCTGCAGAAGTAGGAGAGGAAGAATAGTAGGAGCCAGAGTGGTCAAGGACACCACAAGAAAACCCAAAGAATCGACTAACCTGGGCTCACAGGAGATCGTAGAGAACGAATAAACAACCAGGGAGCCTGCATGGGACTGACATGGGCCCTCTACATATATGTGCCAGTTGTGTACCTTGGTCTTCTTGTGGGACTCCTAACAGTGGAAGCAGGGGCTGTCTGACTCTTTTGCCTATTCTGGGGAACCTTTTCCTCACAGGATTGCCTTGTTCAGCCTTAATACGAGGGGAGGTGCCTACTCTTACTGCACTTGACATGTCGTGTTTGACATGGAACGCCTGCCAATGGAAGGGAGGGGCAGAAGGGAGGTGGTGGGGAGGGACTGGGAGGAGAGGAGGGAGGGGAAACTGTGGTGGGGATGTAAAAAAATAAGAAAATGAAAAAAATATTTTCTCTTCAAATAATGTCATTTGAACTTCAGTGTCAGTCACAACAAAAAGCTACTTTGTAGTAGAACTTACCAGGGTGAAAAGAGCTGACTTTAACAAGTGACGGGAAAAGCATGAAGCAAATGGAGCTCCCATTCCCTGCTGGAAAGTGTGAAATAGGACCATGAACTGTGGAAAACATCTTCTCAGCTTCTTAGGGAGCAAATAATTAAACCTGCTTTGCAAATGTGCCCATAAAAGACTTGGCCTATATGTCCTTTGCAGATTTATTTGAAAACGACCCAAGTGCCCATAAAAATATAAATACTTTACTAGGCAGTGGTGGCACATGCTTCTAATCCTAGCACTTGGGAGGCAGAGGCAGGCGGATCTCTGTGAGTTCAAGGCCAGCCTGGTCTATAGGGCTAGTGCCAGGACAGCCAGGGCTGTTACACAGAGAAACCCTGTCTCAAAAACAAAACAAAACAAAACGATAAAAAAGTAAATACATAAAAATTAAGGTTCATGGAATCTGAAATAGAATTGTAGTTGCATGGAATAATAGAAATGTATCTATTCTGCTGAGTAGAAAAAGAAACAAAGAAATGAAAGTCATACAGAGGACATATCACACAGTAGGATTTATATAAAATTCTATAAAATATAAACCATAGTGACAGAAGCCAAATCAGTCCTTCTCTGAAGATTTGGGTTGGAGTGGGAGAAATAATTAAGATGCCCCTTTACTGGCAGTGGTTATGAATTCATGGGTGCATCAATATACCAAACCTCACTAAACTGTACCCATTAGACATGTGCAGTTTACTGATAAATTATACTTTAACCATTATAAGAGAACATATCTTTTTAGAAAACTTGGTTCATGTTTTGTTATCTAATTCTGTTGGTGAGTTAGAAATTATGACTAGTAGTCCTGTGATTTGTGCTTGATATATAAATGAGAAAACATGATGGAGATTCATTCCTTTTTCTCCAATCGATAAAATTAGTTTTTCTAATAGCTTGTTAGGGATGAGTGGTTGGAGCAAAATAGAAGAGAATGATAAGACTTTATATAGTTCTTTGAGGGGAAAACTAAAACTCCTCATCCATGGAAGAGGCCCAAAACAATTTGCTGTGATAAAATTAAAAAGAAATGAATAGAAATAGAAAGGAGACTCTGGTAGCAGAGGAGAAAAACATTATGAAAGCTCCATTCCTTGGCTATATATTTGAAAGTCATGTAAAACCCATTCTGTGCTCTCAAAGTTCCTAAGCTGATGGAGCAGAACTGTGTTACAAGTCAATATTCAAGCATCCAGGAGATGTGTACTAGGCAACCCAGATAGCTTTAGAGTATGTAATCCATGGTCTAATTAGCCTACTCGGAAACTGGGTAAGATAATTGCCCTTCACAAGCCTTGAATTTCTACTCAGCTATCACGATGGTAGACAATCTCCTGACTGGGTTTCTGGACCAAGAAGTCACGTTGTTGAGCTACTTGCATATGACCTCTCATCATATCCCAAGAGGTTCAGAGCTGATCCAGGGCTCACTGGTCACATATAGCAGTGGAAGAGAAAACTTAGTTGCAATATATTTTGACTAAATAGGAAAAAAAATAAAAAATATTCTTAATTTGGAAGAGAGAATTTATATAAAATGTAATATTCAAACCTAATTATATATAAGCTATATTTAAATATCCTGCCTGTCTGGCTACTTCATCTATTTCTAACTGCTATTTTAACTGTGTTTTCAAAATGCTGACTGGGTAGATGTCTAGATCAGATGGACTTGCCCAAGTGATCAACTGAAATCAAATCATTTGATGGCTCACATGGTCAGTCTAGGTTAGTATCACTTCAGGCAGATCCCTCTGTGTGGTAGACAGACTTCTGTTAGTTTCTTTACCTCATATTTCTCTGATAAACTATTTTTTTAACTTCTGATTAATAGAAACACTCATTTTTTAAGTTAGAGCTATGGTATGTATCTTTTTAAAAGAGTTGATTTTCAGAACTATTAAACTTACCAAAATAAAATGATGCTCACCTTCATTGATTTTCTCAAAAATAGTTCTGGAATTCTAACCCAGAGCAATCAGGAAGAAGAAATAACAGATACATAAATTGGGAGAAAATTCAACTTGACACCATCTTCAGAGGACACAAACTTATGTATGAACCCACCCAAATCTTTAAATTTTAAATGAATTAAAAATTAATTATTAAATTAAAAATTAAATGAATATAGTACATTACAAGGTTAAAAATAACTACATAAAATTATAGTACTGTATATACAAAAACAAATTATCTGAAATATTAATTAAGAAGAAAACTCATTTACAATAGCTACAAAAAAAACCTAGGAATAAATTTAACCAAAGAGATGGTCTCAACAACGCAATTTCTTCACAAGAAAATTATAAAATACTGACCAATGGAATTAAAGAAGAACCCCAAGAGCAGAAAGAATATCATGGTCAATGGCAACTATTTCAATATTTTTGAAATATGCAATACTACCTGACCCAACTTACATATTCAAGGAAATTGATATCAAAATACCACTACCAGTTTTCACAGAACTGGAAAAAACTTCTAAAATGTATATATATATATATATATATATATATATATATATATATATATATATAATTATTTTTTTAAAGCCAAAGCCATGATGAGGCAAAAGAGAGAGCAGGGGGCTAATGTTACAACATACTACAAAACTGAAGTAATTTGAATCTCATCACATTGGTATAAAACCAGACAGGAACAGAACAGAAAATAGGAAAGTAGATCTACTGCTCTATGCAAAACTGATCTTTGACAACTGTGCTAAGGGCATGCATGGCAGACAGAAACCTTTTCAATAAATGGTGCTGATTAAACAGGATGTTCAGATGCAGAAATCAAACTAGATTAGAGGGCCAGATGAGCAGGCCAGGGAGGTAGCTCATTGGGTAAACACACTTGCTGCCACACTTGATGTCCTGAGTTCCATCCCAGGACCCACATGATAGAGACAAAAATGGATTCCACAAATCTCCTCTGAAATTCACACATGCACCATGGAATGCACACACACACACACACACACACACACACACACACACACACCATAGATAAATAAATAGGTAAATAAATGTAATAATATCTTTAAAAGTAGATTAACAAAATAGAAATGGTATTGAAAGCTGCAAGAAAGAAGAGGTGGAATGTTGAGGAAGAGGTGGGTATGGCTAACCAATATGAAGAATGCATGAAAAAGTCATATAGAAACTGGCTATTCTGTAATCTAATTTAAAAAATTAAAACAGAGTTTGGAGGGAAACTTGATGCATAGCTAGATAATGTGGCTCTTAGAGGTAGTTATGCACCCAAATCCACAGAGCTACTTGAAGGATGCCTTTATAAGGAGTTGGCCAAAGAGTCCTAGGGACATTCCCCAAATAATGCAGGTTTTTGCCATTCCTCTTGATTGTCCAAAAGAACTGTATGATATGACACTATTGCTGAAGATTTCAAGACGGAGAGAAATCATGTTGGAATTGATCTGGAAGCCTTTTGCCTGCTCACTAGCTTTCAAAGAATTAGAAAATGCTTTGCAGGCTCTTTGTTGGGGAAGGGGGCATCAACAGTCTTACTCAGCTGTAAATACTAAAAACTTCCATATCACTCTGCCAGGCAAGATATGCCCAATTCTGCAGTAGTTATGAAATTCTGCATGATGGTTATAGGGGTCATCAACTATCCTCTGGTTGGATATGAGGTCCATTTCCCATAAAGAAATCTATGCCTTGCACTACAAATTTGGTCAATTAATTCCTGCAGAGGTCATAGGCTCTGGTGTTTAACTTACACAGTTGTTTAACTAGACTGACAGCATCAAACTACTTTCTAAATGTCTATGTTTACACCCATAGATAAATGCTGCTCTCAGCTCTAATTAGTGAAGCATCTCTTTGCAGTGAAGGGCAGTGATTTTAGTTTCTACTCAAGATGCTGAAAAAAAGTGATGGCTGAGGCTTAGCTCCAAGCAACATACTTATACAACTTCATCTAAGCCTCAGCTAATGTTGCAAAAGAGAGAGCATAAGGAATACAGGAGCCAGAATATAGGTAAAAGTGAGAACTACCATTCTCTAGACACAACACAACCATTGCTGTTAAAAACTCATAGCAGCTGTGATTATTTGCACTGGGTCTGTACAAAACTGGCCCTGTGTAAAGACAGTCATGGGGAGATTCATGAAGCCCTATCCCTTATTGCTAAACTATTGGTTATCGGTAGATTGTTGAAGACGGGGAGTCATTGTCTTCAGTAATGTACCCACTGGAGAGTCCACCAGACCCCAATGGATAATTCCCAACTCTGGATCACAGAGAGTGCTGAATAAACTTAATGGGTCACATGCAAAACAAATAAAACAAAATAAAACAGAGTGTGGAGAATAAATTTACAGAAGTGAGTGGGTAGTCAAAGTGGGAGGGAGATAAGAGGGGGTAGGAGTCACAATACATTCAATATAGGTATAAAATTGCCCATAGACAAAATTAATTAATAACAAGGTAATATACAGCTCAAAAGGCTACAAGGTATTTTGAAAGTTTTGAACATAAGGAAATGGTAGGGGGATAATAGTGAATGATCATTTCAATGAATGGCTGTATTCTATTTACAAGACTCAAAAAGTTTAAAGAAATCAAAAACAAAGAATCAAAGAAAATAAATGACCCCACTCAAAAAGTGGACCAGGGAACTAAATAGAAAGTTCTTAAAGGTTAAAAAAAAAAAAGAAAGCTAAGAATATCACACAAAAAGTTCATCTTTCTTAGCGATTAAGGAAATGGAAATGCATCCGAGAATCAGTGTGGAGACTCCTCAAGATAAGGATAAATCTACTATATGACTATATGACCCAGGTTTACCACTCCTTGGCATGTGCAAAAAGGACTTTACATCCTACTCCACAGATACTTGCTCAACTGTGTTCACTGGTATTCTATTCACAATAGCTAGGAAATAGGAACCAACACCCTATGTGTCTTTCCACTGACAAATGGATAATGAAAATGTGATATGTATACACCTTGGAATATTATTCAGCTGTAAATAAAAGTGAAATCATGAATTTTCCAGGTATATGGGTGAAACTGGAAAAGATCATACTGGGTGAGGTCACTCAAACCCAGAAAGACAAGCTCTCTTTCATCTCAAACTCCTAGCCTCAAATCTACAGAGTAACTGCAGAAACCAGGAAAGTGAAATGGGACAACTGTTGAGGTTGGAGAATGGAGGAGCAGCACTTAAGAGAAGAATAGCAGGGTTGAAGTGATCTGAAAAAGGGATGTGGGCAAAACAAACGTGGAATTCTAATTAGAGAGAGGAAGGGAGATAAATACAGAAGAGTGGGGCAAAGTAACAGTAAGGATGTCTGGAAAAAGTCATGAGGAATCATGCTAACGGTTATCTACCTAAAAATTACCCATAATACATGTAAGTTGGTGTAAATACACATACTGTTTTAAATGTAATTTTCCCATCTGTGCTGACAACACTCCCTTAAAAACCCAATGGCATCTAACAAAGTCCTGAGTACCAGACATGTAAAGCCTTCTTTTCAGTTGTTGGTCAGAGTTATCCAAGAGACACCCAAAACATTATAGGCTAATGTTATTACACTTGAATGCCTCCAAGAGATGGAAGGTAAGTCTCTATTGCCGAAGACACCCCTGGAGTCCCTGGACTAGAATTGACCTGAATGCTTCCTCCCTGAGAACTAGCTTTCACTATACTAGAAGACACCATGAAGCTACCAAAGAAGAAAAGCCACCAACAGTCCTACCCAGCTACAACACCTATAAACCATAACAATCTCCAGCATAGCACAATAACCCTAAGGGTGCAGTAGGGACATACACACCTTAGAGGTAACTAACAGTTCCCAAGTTGGACCTAAGACCTGCTCAATCAGAGGGAAATTGTGCCTGGTACTGGAAACCTAACCAACCACTCAGGGCTAGTGGAGTCATGCAGGAGAACTTGTAACCACCACTTTCCTTAACCAGTGTAATCCCTAATAACACTCTAAACATTTGTCCTTATGCCCACAGATAGGTGTAAGCCTCATGCTTTATCAAGGAAACTTGTCTTTACAGCAGACAGAGACCATAAAAGAAAATCACAATTGATTTTAGACAACTTCTTGTCTCCTATCTGTCCTCAGTCCTCCAAAACCTCTATGGTTACTTTTGGTCAGCTACTGGTTAGCTCTGCCCTCTGACTCAAAGCAAACTTTATTGTCAGAATGTGACCAAAATATCACACAACACACAACCAATCAAAATATAGAGCTCAGTTTCAACCCAAGGCTCAGAGATCATTGCAAAAGAAAGGTTGGAAAGATTTTAAGAACCAGAAAAACTGAGTGTTTGTTGTGTGAGTGTGTCTCCTAGGATGACAGAGAAGCTATGCCCATGAAGTCTCACTAACATGGCTCCCTAAACATGACGTGAGCAAACATTACACCAATACACATGCTAATAGGAATGGAGGAATGTTCTTGAGGCCATATTCCCTAGACAAAGAATTACAGGCAACTAAGGATTGCTAGCAAAGAGCACACCACCTGTTTATCCAATACCAAATTGTCAGTCCTAAAAACATATACATACAAGTAACATTGTACAGACTGAGAAGATTGTATTTATGTAATAACAATTAGTGAAAAAAAAGTCATAAATTTAAGCAGGGAGGGGCATATGGGAGGGTTTGGATGGAGAATAGAGAAAGGGAAAATAATGTAATTATAGTTTTAAAAACTAAAAGAAACAATTTATTTTAAAGAAATAATAATGGCTGCGTATGCTTAGTCACTGGTAGAACAATTGTAGTGTGTGTGAGTTTGAGTTCAATCTTCCTTCCCACAAAAGGGAGGAAAAAGCAAATATTTGATTAGATGAATATATTTAATCTGATTTAAATATCACTCAAAATGTATTTATATCAAAACATTATGTAATTGTCCATGAATACACACAACTTATAATTTTCATATTTATATCAGCTAAAATAAATTTTAAAATAGGAAATTAAATATTTTCTGAAGATTTAAAGAGACTACCTTTCAGAACTTGATGGGAAATAGTAAATCTCAATAAGATGCATAAAGAATTTTCTGGAAGAATAAAAACAAATTAGCTTTATAAGTTCACCATTATAGGAGAACTGGCTCTGAGCAATGGAAATACACACACACAAATGTACACACCAAAGAAATCTACCTAAAATTGTTTAATAAAGTACAAGGGTGGGATGATATAGAAAAACATCAATCGTCTAGAATCAAACTTACAGATTATAGGGGTGAAGTAAAAATAGAAAACAGGACTCTTGATTCACACACCACAAAACGGAGGACAACACCTTACTTCCTGGCTTTTCCCTCTTCAGAATAATGATCCATATTTTATTTCTCTTTTTGCTATTATTGTTTTGCTTTGAAAGAACTTCAAGTTTCTTGTTGCGCAATTTAAGAGAAATAGGAAAAAACAATGAAATAACCTCATTTTATTATTGTTTTTGTTATTAGAATTCTATTGGCTTACAATAGCTATTGCACTAGACCAGCCAAGTATGATTTCCCCACCTGTGCTAAACTGCTGTTGGCCCTCCGAGCTTACCAGCAGCAGAGTGCTTTTGAAAAATGCAGGAGGCTTTTAGGTCTATACAGAAGTGACCATTTTAACACTGTAGTTAACTGTCTGTGTGGTCCTTGGTAAGTTAAAGATTTGGGAGGTTCATATCCATAACAGAAGAATAATGATGATCAAATTATGGAGCTTCAAGTAGAAAATGTAAAACAAGCACCAGATAGTGCTTTCTTTCATACCCAGAATTCATAGTTGGCTTGTGGAATATGTGTGGAGGAGCTGTGGCATTGCATAGTTAGAACAACTTCATTTTGAAAGATGAGGAATATCAGCATTGTGGTGGCCTCTTTCTGTTTCCCATTAGTTTCGGCAAACACTGGGGTCATTTGCTCTTGTTGTGCCTTCTAAGAAGCTGTGTGCCTCCCTCTTCCTACTGGAGAGGGTGTTTAGAAACAGTCATTCTCCCGATGTTTCTATGATTGCACTGAACTGAGAAGAAATATCCTGTACATACGAGGTAGATCAACCTCTAGAGTTGACTGACCGCTTCTTTGTATTGACACTTCCACCTTGGGCAAACTTTTCTATCTTGGTCACTCAATCTCTCATCTATAAAGCACATCATAAGAACATTTTGTTTTAAATTTCTTAACAGATGAAGAACCATGCCTGGCATAAAACAAGTACTCATAAAAAATGCTATTATTATTTCTCTTGTACTTTTTGTAACCTCGAGTCAGCAATTAGCAGTCCCTTGCTGAATGTACCTGAGATCCTTACAGAGTCTTGAAAATAGAAGCATTGGTATAGAGAGGGGATGCTAAGCATGCAACTATTCTGTGACCCAGCATCATTGTTTATTCATTGAGGAAAAAGAGAAGCAAAATAGACTCAGAGAAAAGAGTTTGTGATAGTGCAGACACCACACTTCTTGTTTATTTGCTGCTCAGTATGGATTTTCTTGTCCTACTGTGATGTCAAAAGTAAACTTTGAAAACATAAAGTGAGGAAGAAAGGAACATGAAGTTCCACTTGACAATACCTTAAGAGTAGAGTAGGGAACATAAGTACTGTGCATGCATGCTTTTTGGCAGAGAATACTAGTCCTGGAGGCGAATAGCTCTGCTTCTCCTGCATTTTATACATTCTGTCGGGCCTATAAATCCTTCTTCTGACATATTCTAAGTTTTCAACATCTCATTATCATTGTTGATGGACCTCTGGTCCAATCTTCTGTTCTATCTCCTTGGATTTCAGTAGCGTCCTTGAGTTGAGCTTCATTTTTCACATAGCTGCCTGAATGCTCTTTCTAAAGTGTAAATTATGTCACTTCCCTACCCTCTGAAAGCTCCAGGGGCCACCAGCTACTAGCGACTAGCAGAATAAAAGTCACACCGGTAAAATGCTTTCTACCCAGACAAAGACTTTTGCACTTGCTGATCTTCCTCGGAAATTTCTCCCCCAAAATATGTGCACAGGTAGCATTTCACTTTGAGATCTTAGCAGGATTGCAAACCATCAGAATATAAACTGGCATCCCCTGCAATTATGTATCTCAGCCATCATACTTTGCAATACCCAGTGAAATCTCACCTCATTATTTCCAAGTTCATCTGTTCTAGTACCTTCAATGAATCTAGCTGTTTGGAAAGAGGGCGGAATCTGCTTTATCCCTTAATGCCCAACACCAGGGAACCATGTGAAGTTTTGCAACCTGGCAGTCCCAACATCAGATCTGGTAGTCTGAGATAGGCCTCTCAGTGTTAGCAGAATGGCATCATTGGAAGCCAGCGGCTTTACAGCATCTTTTGCCCTTTTAAATAATTTTATCTTAATGATTACTGTAAAAATAAAAAGTTATATCTCTTGTAACAAGGAAAAGAAAATATTATATTTTTATAAACATCATACAAAAGTCTGTAACACAAACTGGTTAGAACTTAATGAATCTGATCCTGACCTACTAGGCTACCTCTATTTTTGACTAACGCCATACAACATGCAACATCCCACTGAAATATACCTGTCAGCCAATCCTAGGATTATAATGCAAAATCTGTTACTGAACACTATTTTTTCCTCAAAATATGCTTGTTGCCTCCATATCAATAATTACCATATCTTTTTGCTTCTCTAATGGAAAATGGAAATATTTATATAGTTTTACACATTCACACTCACATATATTCTGTTATAATTGACAAAAAACTGAGATGGTATATGTTTATATTATCTACTTTTAAATGTGCATATATAACTGAAATTATCAAACTAAGTACATTAATTTTCTACTTTTATATCATATACTGACACAGTTTTATATGTTACTTAGTCACTTATCTTAAGCCAGTGGTTCTCAACATGTGGGTTGTGACCCCATTGGGCATCGCATATCAGGTAACCTGCATATCAGATATTCATATTACAGTTCATGACATCAGCAAAACTACAGTTATGAAGTAGCCACAAAATAATTTTATGGTTGGGGGGTCACCACAATGGGAGGAACTTTATTGAAGTGTTGTAGCATCAGGAAGGTTGAGAAGTACTATTAAAAGAAACACAAGATGAAATTGTGTTATTTGCTTCATTAAAAATATTGGTAGATACTTGACATTTCAAAGCAGTTTAGTTCTTCTATGAAGGGACAGTAGGCATTTACATCAATTGTTTCAGGTTTGTGGACCTCAGTCTCTGATACATAGAACTACCAATTTTTGCAAGGCATAAATTGTACTCTAAATTCTTTTTTATGATGATTAAGAAATTTTCTGTTCATTTTACATACTAACCATAGGTGCCCCTCTCTTCCCTCCCCCCCCCCAGCCTTCTGCCCCAACCCACTGCCCATTCCCACCTCCTCCAAGGCAAGGACTCTAAATTCTAATTGCTTCAAAGTGACTGAACTAAGCAGCCAGAAAGTCACAGAGCAAGTGCACTGAAGTCACAGAATACAGTTACTAATTTCAAGCGAAAGTTGAAGAAGTTTGGATATCACTGAAGTGTTAAATTAGAACTCAACTACTGGCTGTACAAAAGTAAGTCAGATTGTATGAAGGAAAATTGACTGGTAGAAAAAAAATTCTCTTTAGAAAAAAGATTATGGAAGACCAATGAGAGGAAATTGATTGAGAGGAAAGCAGCTGTACTTTCCATCTGCACTCTCACAAGAGACAATTCTAAGCAGTACATCACAGCAGATTCCCACCTCTCAGTTGTGAACACAAGAAAAGCAAATCCTGCCTCTGTAGTTGGTTTATATGCATCATTCCCCCTGACTTGAAAGAGAAGATTCTGTGAAAGAGACATAACACATTTGTGCAACTTAGTAAAAAGAGAGAAGGATGCAGAGGGGCAGGGAACGTCTTCTGCAAATACACACTGCTGTCAGCAGGACGGAGCAGAGGGACATTCAACAACAATGATTGCATAATTAAAAATACAGTTATTAGAATGAGGCAATATAAGATGGATATCCCAACAGCAATATGAAGAGAGCACAAGAGTACATGATTTGTTTCCAGATGGAAGAATAGTATTTGTTATGCAAATATAACATTTAATAGGCTTGTGAGTTGAATGATAGAACTGATTAGAATGAAAAGAAAATAAATGAAGTTACTAGGTAGTCTGGTGTGCTCAGATTTTTCTTCTTATCACAGGCAGAAATATTGTCACATGCTGGATGGCAAATTAGAGAATGGGACAGTTTCCACCTTTGTTAAGGAGCATGAAACTGACAAGACTCTGCATTCTGCCTTTTGACAAACTGTGGAGGAAGAAAAGATGCTTCCTAATGTGATCATTCAAGTGTGATAGGGACAAAAACCAATGGTGACTTCCAATATCAAAGATTCTCTCTAATTGTCCAGAACAGCCTTAAGTCAGAGAAAAAGAGAGGGGATGACATGACAGGAAATGAAATAGCTGGTTAGGAATAGTTCCGGTTTGAGCAATGGGTGAAGATTTAGAATTATATGACCAGAAAAAGCTGGAGGGTAGGAAATGAACTTCCACAGAACACTAAAAGCCAATGTGGAAAACTTCTGATATGAGATTTTGGATTGCTCTGCACACAGAGCACCACATAGTTGCCATTTATGCAAATATCATAAATGCTAATTTTTACATACATCTTTTGTCATCACAAATATCTTTTAATTTAACTATTAGTGTCATGTCTCTGCAAAAAACAGGGACTTAGTGAAATGGAAGTTATTTTCTGAATTGGATGTTGACAAGTGACAGGATGATGGTTAAATTGCATTATGTGCTCCTGGGTTCCCTGCACTTTTGTGTATGGTACAGTTGATCAAGGACTAGGGATGAAAAGGAACAAGGAGAGGAGGTCAAGGAGAATCCAGGAACAGATTCATGACCACGAATTAAGTGAGCATGAATTTTGGGTCGGCATAATTTTGAGAGTTTGCCTTGCCTTAAAGTACCATACCCCGGGAAATGTAACTTGAAAATCTATGGTGGAGTAGTTCACACAAGGTTGAACGTACAAGGGGTATTCAGGTGCTAATAAGTACCTCACCAGGAAGTGGGGCCACACTAGCAGAGAGGCAGGTGAAAACAGGTCCTAGGCCGAAAGTTGTCACAGCTGTCACCCACCGTAAAAGCTCAAAATAGCCATTTTTCAGTTGCTCAGCCTCCGCTGAGTCCAGAGCACAGACACTTAGGAGATTTCAAGAGCTGCATCTGCACTAGATTTCATGTAATTTTTACAGCTTCCTCCTACCCTCTCAGTAGATCCATTTTTACTCAATTAGAAGGCCGTTCACTAATTTTTTATTGTTTGAGAGTTTCATGCATGTGTGTAATGTGTTTTGATCAGTTCATCAACCTTTCCCCTCTGCTCTAATTCCCCTAATATCCTCACCACCATTTCTTTCTCTTAAATTTTGTGTATTTTTTTCTTTATAACAAATAAAACTTACTAATTCCACTTAGTGTTGTCTGAATGTGCATGGGTGTGACACCAACTACTAAAGCCTGGGTGAGGAAAACTGACTCACTCATAGCAGCCATCAATTATCAACAGCTTCTAGGGTCTTTCTTTTTGTTTTTATTTACTTATATCATATTTGATTAATCTTTGTATCATTTTATCTGTCTTCATTCTCATGAAAATCTTCTCAAATTATACAGCACTTTAAAAACATTGTGTGTGTGTGTGTGTGTGTGTGTGTGTGTGTGTGTGTGTAGAGGATAGACTAAGATGGTCTGTTGGATCTCTGATTCCATTATGTGGTCTCAGGGATCAAACTCACTTTGTCAAGATTGCCAGCAGACACCTTACAAGATTGCCAGCAGACACCTTAATCCACTGATCCATTGATATGATACTTTTGAGTACAGAAGAGATATGTTTTAACATCTAAGTAGTTGGGAGAAACTCTTGAGGACAGAAATTATATGCCATTAGATTGACATTTATAGCATGTTAAGCTTACAGTCTTGCCTGGGAGGAAGGAGATTTAGAGCAAGAACAGATGCAAGCATGTCCACATGTGTAAGTGTGCAAATGGAAACAGAATTGGTTTCCAAGCATGATCACCCAAGCAATTAATAAATACATACTCATAACAAAGCCGGCAGGTCAAGTACAATTCTCCCAGTATAGGAAATCAGGTTCACACTCTAAGGAAGGAGATGAGTTATTAAATGATGGAGGGACCTGGCATTGAAGCAAGGGAGAGCATGGTTGTATTGGACTCCTGTGTGGAAAGCATGGTGAAGCCACCAGTTGAAAATATGAGGTCACTTTCAGCTTGTCATGTGATAATGTGAGGCTGGATTGTAAATAGTCTCTACCCACTCAGAGCCTGCATAGTTCCTCACTCGATTTAAAGCAGGAGTCTAACAACTCTAGATGCCTCTCAAAGATGCACAGCAGGAAGACAGTAAATTATTCTTCATTGTTTGTATGTCTTTACTATATAATTATATCTTGCTTTAATTTAATCATTCAAAGTAATCTGATGACAATGTATACTTTATTGAATGAGGGGGGTGGTCCATTATAAATTAATTTCTAGCATTAGAAAGGAAGTTCAATGTTCAGAAGAACCTCACAAATCCTCTAAGTTATCTAAGATCAGTGTTTTTGAAGATTTGTGTGTCATATTACTAAAAAAGTATAACAAATTTAGCTTAGAGATACAGTTGGTTTTGATGTTTGGTTCTGGAATCATTTCACATCTTGAAAGAATACTATTAGCAAAGGAGAGCTCTATATGCAGAGAGAAAATAAGAAGAAAGCCAAATCAGTTGATCTTGGTGGTGCAGGCATACAATCCCAGCTACTAGGAGGCAGAAACAGAAGGACAACAACTTCAAGCCAGCCCAGACACTTTAGTGGGACAGTGTCTCAAAAATTTAAAAGGTAAAATAAGAACTGGAGATATATCTCACTGGTAGAATGTTCGCCTATTATCCGTAAGGCCATGGGTTCAGTTCCAGGAGAAAGGAAGGAAGGAAGGAAGGAAGGAAGGAAGGAAGGAAGGAAGGAAGGAAGGAAGGAAGGAAGGAAGGATAAAGAAAAAGAGAGTAGGAGAGAGATACATAGGGTAAAGGAGGGAAAAATAGAGATAAAGATAGTGGGAAAAAGACAAACAGAACAAAGTAGTCAGGTGATGCCAAATTCACATCCCTAACAGGATTAACAGAGAAGTGATTCTTACCACGGCACCTCTAAATAGATGTTTCAGGTCTCATTTCTTTGGAAGAGTGATCCATTTCAAGGTTCAATTGAGTTTGATGACACTTATCCCATTCTGGTTTTACCTGGTATATTGGTACCAAAACAGTTGTCTCTGATAAATTCCATTTAAAAATAGTAATTATCTATGGATTTATCAAGTCACATACATACCAATGCTTTCATACTTGCATACAACACACATGTCCACACACATATGCACAGTCTATGAATCCATTCTGGTCCTACAGAATTACAGTCTTCCTTTTGAGCTCATAGAGGAGTTTGGGAATCTAAATCTTAAGCAATTCAGTCAGGTACTCCTGTGATTTTACAAGCTGGAAACTACTACAGAATATACTGTTCTATGCAAATACAAGCATACTAATTCCTCCAGCTACAGTTCATCTATGCACAAAGAACTCCTACTTCATTAGATTCTACTCTTTAATGAATTGTTTTACAGTCACTGTTGATTAGTGCTATAATTTGAAAATGGCCAATTTTAAACAAAAGAAATAGGATTCCTCAATTCTATGGCACTTGACAATTCTTTTTTAGAAAATACTCTTCTAGAGGCCCAGGGTCACATAAAAATAGAGATGCCCAGGACTCTCACAGCATCTCATACCCAGTTATTTAAGAATGAACATGGACTTGTAGAGTAAGACATATCCCTGGGGATTTGATTCCTTTGAAGAACACCTGGTTTTCTACTTAACTTCTATCTCTATCAGTCAGTCAACTCTTGACGCCATGTATGTAGTGTCTTGGCTTTCCTTTCCCTTTCAGTTTTTCCTGTCTTATTGAGTACCTAGCAAGTAGCCATACGCATGATGTAATCAATAAATATCACATTTGCTTGAGTAGAAATAACCAAGTAATTTGCAAGCAGCAAATGATTTTTGATCTATAAAACAGAAAAATTACAAGGATATTTCCTATGAGATATTTCTCCTTAGTGTAGGAAGTTAAGGGAAGACAAATGGCTAAATAAGTAGATGAAGAGTCCCCATTTCTGGATACATATTAGAATCATCTAAACACCTTTTGAGTCCTAATTAAGGATTTAGATTTATTTTACTGAGAATGGTACCAGAAATTTTATTGGGCATGATATTTTCTTTTAGGGTCCTAAATAATTAAATTGCACAGAAATATTTGAGAGCTCATAAATTCTACCCAATGGAAGACTGTGCAAGAGAAAAGACAAGGAAATATATACCACTGAGATTTAAAAGTGATGCAGGAGAAAGGGACCTGAACAAAGGAGAAAAAGATATACAGTACAGGCATAGTGATGGAAGGGAAAATGGAAACATTGTTCATGGACAGAAAGGAATCAATGAAGATGAAAACTCCTTTCTCCAATACCTGCTATAAAAAGAATGAGGAAAATTCAAGTGGAATTGAGGAAAAAGCTTTTTAGATGGACTATAAACAGGCAAGGCAAAAGGGGCAGCTGCTGCTTCCCACTCCAGAAATAATGGAGAGATTAGAGTCCATTCCTCTTGACCTACTATGACCCAGAGAAAGAAAGATTGAAAGCTTGGGTGTTGAAAGGAGAGCTTTATGAATGGCTATGCAGAGAATAAAAGGAAATATAGTAGGCAGATGTATGGCTACTTTGAAATAATAAATACTGAAGTCCTGAGTAGATAAGGGAAAATTAAAGAAGTGTCACGAAAAATCGCTACAAGCAGTTTATGGTTGAGAGTCCTCTGTTCAGCTCATAAAAGGTTTATATCTAGCATGATCCAGAGCAGACAAAAGAAAAAAAAAGGTTAATGGAAAGTTTTGTATTGCAGAGCCAGAGTAACAAGGGCTTAGAAGGCGGTGGTTGGGCATTCAGAAAGAACATTGCACAAATATTGTGGTTATCCTTTGATTCAAGAATCAGAATGGGCTGAAATGGTTGATTTCTTATAAAGTGACAAGAGAGTGTAAAAATAGTACTGAAGACTTAAATGGTAAGGAAGTCTCTATTTTATTTAAAAAAAATCAATTAGGAGAAGCTGTAATTTAGATAATCTAGATAAAATTATTTATTCTGTATAACAGATGAGAATCATTCTAAATACATTCATGTGAAAAGATACTAAAAACAAATATTAACTTCTCAACACTGAAAACAAATTCAAATTTCACAAAGAGATAAGCTTGAGTTGATTGTCCAATGTTGTGATGTGTTTTGTAATTACCCAAACTCTTTACTGCAAATAAACAATGGTACGCAACCATTTGTATTATGATGGCTAGCTTTTATGTCTACTTGACACAAACTGGTGTCATCTGGGAAGAAGGAATCTTTAGCTGAGAAAACTCCCTTCATAAGATTAACCTATAGGCAAATCTATTGGGGGCATTTTCTTGATGAATGATGTTATGGGAGGAACCAGATTACTATGAGAGGTGCCATCCCTGGGTAGGTGATCCTGGATGCTATAAGAAACCAGTCTGAGCAAGTCATGAGTAGAAAGGAAACAAACAAAATTCCTAGATGGCTAATGCTTCAGTTCCTGTCTCCAGGTTCTTGCCTTGCATTCCTGCTTTTACTTTCTTTGATGATGAACTGTGGTGTGGAACTATAAACTAAAATAATCTCTGTGGTGGTTTGAAAGAGTTGGGCCCATAATTTTGAGTGTTTTAATACTTGGTCGTCAATTGGTTGCTGTCTGAGGAAGCTTAGGGGTAAGGCTCCAATGGGGAAGTATGCCACCTCGGGTGGGCTGTAAGATCTCAAAAGCCACAAGCATCCTCAGTTTATTCTCTCTGCTTCCTGTTTGTAGATAGAGATGTCAATTCTTAGCTGCTGGTCCTCTGCTAGGCCAGTCTGTCTGTTGCCATGGTTCCCACTGTGATAGTGATGGAATTTTACCTCTCTGGGAAACACAGGGATGAACACATCTTGCCTTCCATAAGTTGATCTAATTAATGGTGTTTTAACACAGCTACAGAAACCCTAAGATATGTACATACCCTTTGTGCCATAGGATAACACTTTTTTTCAAGTCCCATTTCAGTTATCTTTCTCCAATATCTCCATCTGATACTCTTCAGAGAGAGACTTTGGAAACACGGAAAATATAAAGCAAACAACTGTGCCTCAAATAAACTTTATAAATGATGCACACACCACGTTCTTTGTGTTCTGACTTTCATCAAAAATTTTTCATCGTGCTAAAAGTGTAAGGTAAAAAGATAAATGAAAGTACAATATCTTTTAGAAAAAAAAATAATAGCATAGCATCTAGAAGCAGGTAATGGTAATTTATTTTTTTCCAGATACATACAACCTTTTGCTTGGCACATGCATAGTGATTTCTTGGGCTTTGTTCTTCATTGCCTCTGATGTTTGGGTTTGAAAGATTCGTTGACTGATTGTAAGTTCAACTCTTCTGTCACTAAGTGATCATTTAGAAGTACTGATTATCCAAACCCTGTACTGTCTTATCTTTTATGGCCGTCATCTGTACCCATACCCTATATTCATTCTCTGTCTGGCTTTTTTCCTGATGTTTCTACTATTATATTCTGTGTATAGTGTCACTCACACCAATAAATCCCAACATAGCTAATATCACAAATCAGTATCTGTTCCACAGGTCTCTTTTCTGATCTCCAGACCCATATCAACTTCTCTGTTGAACTTAGTATCCATTGAGTTAGTCAATATGTCTTTGAGACTGTATGCTTTTACCAATGCTAGAACTATATAAGGAAGTTATTGCTCCCTTAATGACTTTAACCCAGTTTACCACATCAGAAAACTTCTATTTACTCTACGTTTAAATTGACCATATGATGTAAATTTTAGTTAAAGTACATCATCATGTTTGATATTGACATGGGGCAACTAGCAAGTTTGCTGGTCAACTAAGGTGTGTAATTACCCAGCTGTTACCCAATTCTCCTTTGCGTTAGCTGGTAATTGAATCTGAAAACTTCCTGTCACCTTTGAGATCTCTTCAGACTTTCATTATCTCATTCCTACGATTTTTCAGGCCAGATTTTTCTGCTTCACAGATGTTCCCCAGATACTGTTGCCGGAGCTATTTTTTAAGATCTCAACTCTGACTGTCGTTCCTATGAATCTGTTAGGATAAAGTTAAACTTCTTTAGTATAAAATAATATAATAACATTTAATCACAAATTATGTAGTTCCGCCCTGCTTGTAAGCCAGGCGAAAGTAAAGGTTGTAAGCACATTGTCAGAGGAGTGAGATTTTTCTAATGAAAGCACGGTACCAGAACTTGACCATCTGGGAGAGAACACAGAAAAAGGGAGTATCGCCCCCTGTGCCAACAGTAAGAAGCACACACACTTCAGTGCAAACTCTGAATTCCTAAAGTTAAGCGTGACTAGTGTGGCAATGTAGACTATCTGTGATCCTCAGCTTCAAGCAGGTGTTCGCTCTCATAAGGTTCTTCATTCACTGCCTGGGAAAAAAAAAAAGACCAGATGAAAATGAATGAAATAAGCAGGCCTACAGGAGATCTTGTATGGATGAAAGAACAAAATCCCAACCATAATCCTTCTTGAATTTGGGGCCACAGCTCCAAGCCACTAGGAGAGGGTCATAAACCACAGGTACCTTCAGTGCACAAGTGAGTATACAGTGATAGTGCAGGAATGATAGACGGAAAAGACCTCGAAACCCCAAAGAACAACAAAGAATGGTATTCCACCCATCCTATCCTAATAGGAGAAGTAGTAGGATATTTTCACATAAATTCTACTACATATGCATGATTGAATTAGGAAAACCAGGTGTAAATGCTGAGAAAGTTCCTCTTCTATGGTCCAGGAAAACAACCTGCCAAAGCCTGAAATTGGAACCAGAAGAGCAGAAAATTCTCTGTCCTTATCACAAGTACCCGGTGTGAAGGTTCAGAAGTCTGCCAGTCTTGTGGAAGACACCTGCTGTGGGAAAGTTACAGTAATACCAACCAAGGTGTGGATAGGATTGGGTATCACCTGGCATCCGTGTCAAAGTGCTTTAATTATGAACACAGGGGTTTTTTTTTTCCACTAAGATTGATCTGACTCCCAGCTAAATTCAGTCAAATGCCCAAGTGTCTGTGAGCTTCTAGAAGTTCCACACAGACAGACAGATGAATGCATGACACAGATCAAGCATTTCTTTAATTTTTTTTGAAATGGAAAAGATAGAGCAAGTATTTCATTGTGTATGAATTTTATCCCCAAAGAAGAAAATAGAACAGTGAGGAAAATTTGAAGTCTAGCTAATGGTATGCAAGCACAAGAGTTGTATTAATAGATGTAAAGTACATCCCTGTGATGCTTAATGTCAACTGACAAGTTGATTAGATCTGGAATCAACTAAAAGACAAGCCTCTACAAATGAATAGCATAATTTCCAGGACAAATAACAAATGAAAGAAGTCCCTCCTCCAACGTAAACCTCCCCTTGTAGCAATAGCCCAGGTAGAAAGAATTCCAAGAAAATACAATTCTACATGCTGGCCTGTTTTTGTGCCTTAGTAGTGAATTCACTGTTGCTGAAATCACAACTGTAAGAACCATCTGCCACAGACATCAGAGCCCAGCTCTTTCCATTTTCCAATGTGGTTGGCCAAGGAATCCTCCAGGCCTTCAGCACTAGATTGGGTCTGCTGAGGAATACAGCACTGTGAAGCGAGCAGCTGCCAGATTCTCAGTCTCCATCATACAGACAGCCATCTTTGTACTACCCAATCTCTACTGTGTAAGCAAATCTAGTAAGTCTCTTTTGAGATTTGTATCCATTCTCTTGATTCAGTTCCTCTAGAGAACTCTGGTTAACTCAATGCCAAATTAATACACACTATGAGGTGAGTAGAAGGCATGGTTGTGGCAATCATAGCAGGCTAGGAAATGTTAAATATGGACTCTGACAGAGAATTTTACTATGTTTCATAGAATAAAAAACATCAACACTGGAAGTTAAAAAGAGACATAAATAAAATGTAACTTAAATACCTAATAGTTATGCTGAAGTTAGAGAAGTTAGTAAGTCAGAGTGTGTTTACGGGATAAATTTGAATTCAGATCCCAAACCAAACTGTAAATATTTTGCAAAGAAATCTCAATCAGAAGACAGGCGAGCCAACAGATTCACTCTTGGCCTTTGTGCTCACAGAAGCTGGTGTTTTGTAAATTTTGTTTTTGGTCTTAAACTTTATGATAGCTTGTCCGTATCTCCCAACCCTGCCCTGCTACTCCACCAGTTGAAGTGTTGGAATTTATTCCTTCCATTCATATGCTGGTGATATTTGAAAGTGAGTCCTTCAGGAGATTATTAGGTTGAATCCCCCATTTTCCCCCCAAATCCAATCTGTTATTTGTGTCTTTTTATTGGGGGAACTGAGACCATTGATGTTGCATTATCAATGAGCAATATTTGTGGATTTCTGTTATTTTACGTTGTGAGGTTTTCCTCTGTTCTCTTGGTTTACTGGTCTGGGGTTATTTATTCCTTGTGTTTTTGTTGGGTGTGCTTAATCTCTTTAGATTGAAGGTTTCCTTCCAGTGCCTTCTGTAGAGCTGGATTTGTAGAAAGATACTGCTTAAATTTGGTGTTATTGTGGAATGTTTTTCTTTCTCAGTCTATTGTGATTGAAAGTTTTGCTGGCAATCGTGTCTTTTGCTGGTACCTGTGTTCTTTTAGAGTCTGTACAACATTGTCCAAGCCCTTCCGACTTTTAGGGAGTCCACTGAGAAGTCAGGTGTTAGTCTAAGAAGTCTGCCTTTATATGTTATTTGGTCTTTTTTTTTTTTCTCTTGCAGCTTTTGGTATCCTTTCTATGTTCTATACATTTAGTGTTTTGATTATTATGTGTCATGTGAATTCTCATTTCTTTTCCAGTCTATTACAAAATGAACTGTATGTTCTGTATGCTTCTTTTACCTTGAGAGGCATGTCCTTCTTTAGGTTAGGGAAAATTTCTACTGTCATTTTGTTGAAAATATTTTCTGTGCCTTTGACCTGAATTTCATCTCCTTCCTCTATTCCTATTATTCATTAAAATGCTCTTTTCATAGTTTCCCAAATTTCCAGGATATTTTGTGCTTGAAATTATTTAGATTTAACATTTTCTCTGACCTATGTACTCATGTATTCATTTCTTTTTCCTTGCCTTCCATGCCTGAGAGTCTCTCGCCCATGTCTTATACCCTGTTGGCGAGGCTTACCTCTGAGGTTTTTGTCTGACTACCTAAATTTTTTGTCTTCAGTTTAATCTTAGTTTGGGTTTTCTTTAGTGATTTTCTATTTTTATGTCTTGAACTGTTTTCATCACTTGATTCCACTGTTTGTTTTCTTCACAGGCTTCCTTAGTCTAAGTTTTATTCATATTGTCTGTGAGGTCCTTGAGTATATTCATAATAGCTATTTTGAAGTTCCTGTCTTATGCTTCAGCTATATTGTATTTCTTGGGGCCCACTGTAGTAGAGTTGCTTGGTTCTGGTTGTGCCATATTATCTTAGTTGTTAAGGATTATATGTTTGTGTTTGTGTCTGGGCACCTGGTTTTGGGATGATTATGACTCTAGGTATTTAGTCCTACACTTGTTGGACATGTGTTTCTTGTCTTTGTTTCTATTACTCTCTCTGGGTATTAGAGATGTGTGGTTTCCTGGTATGGAGCACTTCTGAGACCTGCCACGTTTGGCCACTGGGGGTCCCAGGTGGAACACGCTTCTAGGTATTGTGGGCTGACACAGAGGAACGTGGTGAGGAGCTGAAAGTGTTCACAGGAAGGAGGAAAGCTTTGTCTGCTATGAAGTTTGGTGGGGTCCCCAAGGAGAGAAGAGGTGGAGGGGTTCCTGCAAGTATTCTGCTACAGGGCCGGGGATGAGACTGGAAAATCGGAAATGGAGGATAGGAAGGAGAGTGAAGATTGCCTACATGATTCTCAGGTCAGGGTGTCATGGGCAGCAGGTTCCTATGTAAAGCTAGGAGGTAATCAGTGTTGTGGGGGAACGGGAAGAGACCTGAGCACACCTGCTTTCTTCCTGTTGCATTCTTGCCATGTGAGCTGTTTCATTTTCTTTGTCAGGTTAACTCCACCAAACTTCACGGCAGACAAAGCTTCCGTCCTTCCTGTGAACACTTTCAGCTCCCCACCACGTCACTCTGTGTCAGCCCACAATACCTAGAAGTCACTTAAACAGTGAACCTTTGGGTGTGGCTATGGGGCGATTTCCAGAAAGGCTTACCTGAGAAGGGACGATCCATTCGAAAGTGGATAGTATGAGCCCATGGGCTGGTTTCCCATGGGCACCTATGCTGAAGAAGAAGAAAAATTCTCCCCTCTGTCTCCTGACTGCAGACACGATGTGGCCATGTACTTTAGGCTCCTGCTGAAAGATCGAACTCCGCTTTCAACATCACACCCTCTCCACACAAACTCTCCCCTTTTAAAACTGAATTTGTCAAATATTTTGCTGCAGCAGTGAGAAAATTAATTAATAGTGCATGACATCCTTTGCTATACTGTAACATAGCAAGAAAGTCCTTACTGAGTGCTGGCATCTTGATATTAGTTCCCAGTTTCTGCATCTGTGAAACATTTCTTTCCTTCATGAATTACCCAGTGTAAGTTATTCATTTAGAGAAGCAGAAAATGGGTTGAGACAGCTCTTATTTCTTAAGTTCTTGTCCTTGTCAATTTTAAATGTAAGTTCTTCTAAACACAGGACTTTATAAACACACTTGCAGAGAATTTGTCTAATTAACATACATTTTCTGATTGTATATAGTGCATTAAGATAGGCAATCATGCTTCATGATAAGCTTCCAATTGGATAAAACTCAATCACACCATCTCTATCCTTAAAAGAAATCACTTCAATTGGGTAATAAGTGCTCACAATAAGCAGTTTTCCATGATTACAAAAAAGGAAAAAAAAATAGCTATGATTGGGAAAATATGCTCACTTGGAGCAGCCTCAGTGTAGCTGGGACATAAATTTTTCTTTGCTATTCATTTATAACTTACACAGTTTTTATCTTTTAACTTTATTACATGATTTTTATGTTCTGCAAATAGTCACATGATCCAGATAAACCACAAATAGGTTTGATTAAGAGTCATAGGTTAGTCAGATATAGGAGCTCATATCTGCAATCAGCAGCTGCAAGGCTGAGGCAGGAGTATCCTTTGTTGGAGAATTTCATAATAAGTTCTAGTCTAGTCTAGATGATACAGTAAGACCCCACATCAAAAGAGCAAAGGATCAGATGGTTTTAACACAGAATTCTAGAAATTAAAAAAAAATAATGTCAATACTCTTCAAATTATTCCACAAAATAGAAAGAACATACCCCAGTCTTTTTTATGAGGTCACAATTACTCTGATACCCAAACCACATAAAGATCCAGAAAAGAAAATTACAGACCAATATCGCTTTTGAAGATCTCAATAAAATAATTATAAACTGAATTCAAGAACACATCAAAAAGATTATCTGCCATGATTATGTTGGCTTCACCCCAGAGATGCAGGTATGCTTAAACCTACATAAATCCATAAATGTAATCCACAATGTAAACTGGCTAAAAGATGGGGAAAAAAAACCAAAAACATGATCATCTCATTAGATGTAGAATACAAAACCCCTTCATGATAAAAGTCCTATATGAACTCTGGCTACAAGGGGCATACCAAAACATAATAAAGGCAATTTACAGCAAGTCCAAAGCTCACATCAACCTAAATGGAGAAAAAACTCAAACCATTTCAACTAAAATCAGGAACAAGACTGGGTTATCTGCTTTCTCCATACCTAGTCATAGTATTTGAAATATTATTTTGAGCACTAAGACAACCGAAGGAGATCAAGTGGATATAAATTGGAAAGGAAGAATAATTCAAAGTATCTTTATTTATGTGTGTGTGTGTGTGTGTGTGTGTGTGTGTGTGTGTGTGTTCCTAAAATTTCCACCAGGAATTGCCTGCAGCTGATAAACACTTTCAGCAAAGTAACAGAATATAAAATACAAATATTTTATACAAATATAAAATACAAAACTAATTAAAAAGTCCTTAACCTTTCTATGTATAAATGACAAATAGACTGAGAAAGAAATCAGAAAAACAATATCTTTCATAATAGACTCAAAAAATAAAATACCCTGTTGTTACAAAAATGAAGCAAGTGTAAGATTTGTATGATAAAACTTAAAGACATTGAAGAGATCTCAAAAGAGGAAACACAAATAGATGAGAAACACCTAAAGAAATGTTCAGCATCCTTAGTCATCAGGGAAATTCAAATCAAAATGACTTTATGACTTCATCTTACAACAGTCAAAACGACAAAGAGCACCAAAACAAAAGACAGCTCATGCCGGAAGAATTCATGGTAAGGAGAAACTCCTCCATTGTCGGTGGGAGTACAAACTTGAACAATCACTATGAAAATCAGTGTAGCAGTTTCTCAGGAAGCTGGAACTCAATCTACCTCAAGATCCACCTATACCACTCTTGGGTATATGTCCAAAGCATTCTACATCCTACTAAAGAGACATTTGCTGATCATATTCATTGCTGCTCTATTAATAATAACCAGAAACTGAAAACACCCTAGATGTCCATCAACATGTGAATGGATAAAGGAAGTGTGTTTATATTTATGCAATGGCATATTACTCAGTTATTTAAAAACATTAAATAGTGAAACTCACAGGTGTGATGGCTATTCTTGGTTGTCAACTTGACTACATCTGAAAATAACTAAAACCCCCAAACAGCTGAACATACATGTGAGAAATTGTCTTGCTTATTTTGATCATTTGAAGTGGGAAGGTCCACTTCCAAACACTAAAAGCCTATAGAGGATATGCAAGAGGGAAGCTCTTTTCTTTTTGCCTATTTCTTCCAATCCTTGCTAACAAGTCCATTCTTCCCCTGGCATTAGAGACTACTTCTTCAGGATTCTGGCTAATACCAAAGACCATATGAGACATCCAGTCTTGTGGACTCAACAATTACTGGATTCTTGGAGCTTCCACACATAGCCATGAATTGTTGGATTAGCTAGACCACAGACTGTAAGTCATTCTACTACTAAATCCCGTTAAATCCCATGTTTTTATATGCACGGAGAGAGAGAGAGAGAGAGAGAGAGAGAGAGAGAGAGAGAGAGAGAGAAATTCATTCTGTAAGTTCCATTATTCTAATAAAATGGTAAATGGATGGATTTAGAAGGTATCATCCTGAGTGAGGTAACAAAAACCCAAAAAGACAAGTATGGTTTCTATCCATTTATATGTGGATGTTATCTTTTAAGCCTTTGGTGGGCATGTACAATCTGTATAACCATAGAAATTACATGTAGAGAAGGTACTAGGGTGGAGGGAAGGTTTGCCCAAGGAAGGGGAAATAGAACATATAGTTATGGGGACATTGGGGTAGGTAGTCAGGAACAAGAGTATTTAATGGAGAGGGAGAGGAAAGGGGCAGTAAGGGAAGGCATATGGAAGGGACAGCTAAAACTAAAGCCATCTGAAAGGTCAGATAGATGCCTACTACAGTGGAAGCCTCTTAGTATATATACATAAAGGAAAGAAATTTAAATGGAATCACCACATAGCAGGAGACAAAGCCCCAACTAAACATCTCTTGCCACCAAATAAAACCACTAGTGTCAGAGTTGGGTCACATCTAATAGAGTTGTTGGTCAATGGGGTTGCATGGAAACCCCCAGACAACTCAGGTTTTTGCCAATCTATTGGTAGCTCTCCTCAAAATGAAACTAAGACCCTATTGGTGTAGATAAACCTACATATCCCATTGAACATGGAGAATTCAAGCTGATAGCTAACAAGAGCCTTCACCCCTGTTGACTAGAAGATACTTTGCATGATACCAGAGGAAAAAGCTAGACACCAATCCAGCTACAAATCCATTATCTACAAAAATTACCTGACTGCACGCTATAGTTGTTCAATAGTGCCACAAATGGAGTAGGTGTAATCAACCAATACTTGATTGGAATTAAGGCCCACTCCATGAGATAGAACCCATGCCTGACACTTCTTAGGTGTCCAAGATCCTGGGATTAGATAACCAATGGGCCTAGAGGAAAACCAAATACTATTGTTCTGGTAAAGAAATGTAGCAATATAACGACTCTTGATGACATTCTGCTATACCCATAGATCAATATCTCCCTCAACCCTCATCAGAGAAGTTTCCTCCTGCAGTAGATTGAGGGGGGAGGATATAGAGAACCACAACTAGACAATGTGAAGAGAGTCAGAGATTCAGGATCACACAGTCCTCAATGGGATTTCTCCATGAAATCCCTCCCCTTAGGAAGAGGAAGGAGAAAAAAAAATGCAAGATCCAGGGAGGATAGAAGACACCAAGGAAACAAGGCTTTCTAGACACAACAGGACTGATGCAGAGATGAATCACAGAGATGGTGGCAGCATGCACATAGTCTGCACAGGTCTAGGCCAAGTGAAGTCTCAGCGCTGAGAGGGAAAGTGAACATGATCTCCCATCCCTAAACAAGAAGCAATTTCCAACAATTGAAAACTGCTCACCAAGAAAGAATTAGTCTCTCCAATGGAGTCTCACTGGGTACACAAACCACACTCAAGAGCAGGCACCGTGGCCAGCAATAGATGGTGAATTCAGTGGTGTTTTGGAGGGTTTTTTTCTCCTCATAATGCTTTGTGTGGACATTCTGTTTTAACCTTACTTGTTTTTTGTTTGTGTTTTTTTTTGTTGTGTTTTGTTTTTTGTTTTTTTGAGACAGGGTTTTTCTGTATAGCTTTGCGCCTTTCCTGGAACTTGCTTTGGAGACCAGGCTGGCCTTGAACTCACAGAGATCTACCTGCCTCTGCCTCCCTAGTGCTGGAATTAAAGGTGTGTGCCACCACAGTCTGGAAGCCTTACTTGTTTTTTTTGCTAATATTTATGGTTCCTGATTTTTACTTTCAGTGTATGCATTTGTCTCTGCATTGTGTATGTACTTCTCATGCTTTTTCTTTTTCTTTTGTTCTATTCTGGTTTTGTTTTTCTTCCTGTTTATTTTCTAAAGAGATAGAGACAAAGAAAGCATGGAATTTGATGAGGATGTGGGGAAGACCTGAGAGGGAATGAGGGAGTAAAAAGTGTGACCAGAATGTATTATATGAAAAAATATATTTTCATTAAAATCTAAACAATTTTTCCCTTTTACTCTTCTCTCATACATTGCATCCTGACTACAGTCTCCCTTTTCTCCAATCCTCCCAGTCCCACCACCTTCCCTCTCCCCCAGATCCACTCATTCCCTGTTTTCCTTCAAAAAAAGAGCAGGCAGGCCTCTCAGGGATGTCAACTGAACACAGCAATAAAAAGATGCAATATGACTAGGCATAAGCCCTCATATCAAAGCTGGATGAGGCAACCCAGTAGAAGGAAAAGGGTCCCAAGCGCAGGCAAAAGAGTCAGAGACAACTCCACTCCCACTGCTAGGAGTCCCACAAGAACACCCTGCTATACAACCATAACATATATGTAGAAGATCTAGCTCTGACCCATACAGGGTCCTTGATTGTGGCTTCAGTCTCTGTGATCCCCTTTAAGCCCTGCTTAGTTGATTTTGTGGTCTGTGTTTTCCTAGTGTCCTCAACCCTCTGGCTCCTGTAACCCTCCCCCACCCCCGCTTCTCCTGGCTCTGCCTAGTGTTTGTCTGTGGCTATCTGCATCTGTTCTCATCAGTTGCTGGATGATGCCTTTCTGATGACAACTGGGCTAGGGACCCATCTATGAGTATAGCAGAATATCATTTAGGAATATAATAGAAGAATATCAATTATAAACCATTTCATTGACTTTTTCCTAGCCATGTATAACCATATCCTGGGGTACTGGGCTGTCCACCAGCCTCTCTGCTTCCTGGCCATCTAGGCAGTGTCAGGTGTGGGCTCCCTCTCATGGTGTGGCCCTCAAGTTGTGCCAGTCATTGGTTGACCACTCCTACAACTTCTGTGCTACCATTAACCCAGCACATCTTGGAGGCAGAACAGTTTGTAGTTCCAAGGTTTTTTGGCTGTGTTGGTGTCCCAGGTCCACTGCTGAAAGCCTTACCCAGTATGGGAAGATAGCCGGTTCAGGCTCTGTATCCTCTGTTACTAGGAGTCTTCACATGGGTAACTCTTGGAAGATTCCAGAGATTTTCCACTGCACTGGTTTCCACATCACCCCCGAATACCACCCAGTTTTAGTGATCTCTCCCAGTACTCCTCTATACCCTCACCCTATCAGATCTCTTCAGTTCCCATCCCCACCCCACCTGTCCACTCCCCAAATCTATTTTATTTCTCCTTCCTAGGGAGAAGTATGGATGCCCCCTCCTGGCCCCCAGCCCTCCTTGTTACTTAGCATCTTTTGGTCTGTGAATTGTAGCATAATTACCGTTTACTTAACAGCTAATGCCCACTTATAAGTGAATATATACCATGTTTGTTTTTCTGGATCTAGGTTACCTCAATCAGAATGATTTTTTTTTCTAGTTCCATCTATTTGCCTTCAAATTGCACAATGGCGTTGTGTTTAATAGCAGAGTAACACTCACTTTGTAAATGTACCACATTTTCTTTATCCATTCCTCAGCTGAGGGACACCTAGGTGGTTTCCAGGTTCTGGCTATTATGAATAAAGCAGTTATGAACATAGTTGAGCAAATGTCCTCATGATATGATGGGGTATTCATTTGGTATATACCCAAGAGTGGTATAGTGGGGTATTGAGGTGGATCAATTCCCAGTTTTCTGAGAGCCTCCATATTGATTTCCATAGTGGCTGTTTGTACCTTGTATATAAGAGAGCTGTATTCAGCCACTTTGCTGAAGGTGTTTATCAGCTGTAGGAGTTCCCTGTTAGAATGTTTGGGGTTGGTTCTGTAAACTATCATATCATCTGTGAATCGTGATACTTTGACTTCTTCCTTTCCAATTTGCACCCCCTTGATCTCCTTCAGTTATTTTATTGTTCTAGCTAGAGCTCCAAGTAAAATATTGAATAGATATGGAAATCCATGGACAGCCTTGTCTTATTCCTTATTTTAATGGAATTTATTCATTTCCTCCATTTTTTGTTTGTCTTTTCCTCAATTTCTTTAAGGAATTTAATCATTTCCTCTTGAAGGACCTCTATCATAAAGGTCAATCTTCATAAAGATTGTTTTGAGGTCGTTTTCTTGAGCTTCAGCTGTGTTGGAATATACAGGGCTTGCTGTAGTAGGATACTTGGGTTTGGGGGCTAACATATTGCTTTTGCCGTTGTTGGTTGTGTTCTGACTCTGGTGTCTAGACACCTGGGTTTGGGTGATTATAGGTTTGGGTGCCTATTTCTGAGTTTTGTCTTCATTGGTTGGGTGTTTTATTTCTTGGTTTGTGTTTCCTCTCTGGTCTTCTGAATAGCATTGTCTATGGTTGCATAGAGGGATTTCACCAGTGGCCTTTGGTCAGGCAGTTTTTTCCCCCCCAAGTTGGGAGCTGTAATTCTGGTAGTAGGGGTATGACCTCTGGTCCAGCAGCGGGTCCTCTACCAGAGTAGGGATTCTGGTGGTTTGTGTGGCCTTTGGGGGAGCAGGCTTTAATGTTTTTTGTTTTTTTTTTAATGTCAAAATATATGTCAAAAGACCATTTTCGGGATTGTTACTATTATCATTATGAAAAATGTCATTAAATATGTCATTGAAAATTAGTGAAGTAACTTGACACATGAAGAAAACATTTAAAATATTTGTCTTTCAGCTGTCATAACTAATTTTGATGCCAATTTTCTGCAATTGCAAATCTCTAGAGTCAAAAAGTCAGAAAAAGACTGGCTGTGATGGGAAAACGCCTCCAAGGTGAATGTGAACATTAATTGCCTCAGCTATAGCAAGAAGAAGACTGACAATATTTGTTTACTATTTGTTTTTGTTCAATTTATTAAACTTGTTCATTGTCAGTTTCCTGCTTGTTTATAGGGCATTCTACTTCCTCATTCCCACCTTTCTTATCACCCTCCCACTCCCATTGTTTCTCATCTTCCATGTGGGCCTGCTGGGTTCACACACACATACACACACACACACATACACACACACACACACACACACATTCATGCACGCACAACACAAATACTCTCACACGCAGCAGCAGCAGCAGAAGAAGAAATTGACACAAATGAAGACTCAAACATAAACCATTCATTCAGACTTCCTCAGTCTTATGTTACTGTGAAAGTTTTTTGCCAAAGTTGACTGCCTCATATGTGCCATCCATCTTCACAACTCACTCTTAAAACACTTGCAAAATTTCCAGAAAGGGAAGAGAAAAGAAAGGAAAACTGACTTTTTTCCACATTGTCCTGCCTTTGTCTCTATAACAGATCTATTTTTTCAGTAAAAAAGAAGTCTATTATGTCTTCAAAATGTATTTTCCTCTCTCTCTCTCTCTCCGTCTCTCTCTGTCTCCCTCCCTCTCTCTCTCTCTCTCTCTCTCTCTCTCTCTCTCTCTCTCTCTCTCTCACTCACTGTAGTATTTACAAAAGAAAAACACTGAGATGTTTGAGAATAATCCTGACAAATCTTACAATCTCCTTGTAACTTGTGGAGGCAAGGATACCCAAAGCATAGATCTTTCAAATGGAGGGTTTATATACCAATAAGAAACTATACCTCTGTTAGCAAAATGAAGTTGCACAGTCTTCACATACTTATACAAATATTAATACCATTACTGTTTAAAAATAATGATAAGATGAACCTATGAGATTGTAGAAGAGACTAAAAAACTGTTAGAAGGTATAATATTATATAATACAAAGTAGTTGGGTATTTAGACAAAAATGGTTAGTATTATTTTCAATCATAGAAACAAATTTTTGATACAAGTGAATTTATTTTTACAGTAAAATATATGACATCCATACAAAACAAAATAATACTGCATTATCTCGTTCTCCTAAATGTAGTTTTAGAGGATTAAAATTCTCAGACATGGCTGTTAAGGCCATTATTGGGAACCTTTACTTTTAGAAATCAACTTTGAGGTATATTTTTGAAGTAAATTATAACATTTTATTTTTTATTGAAAATAGACTTTCTCATACAATATATCCTGATCATAGTTCCCCTCCCTTTACTCTTCCCAGTTCCTTCCCACCTCCCTCCCTTTTGGCTCCATTCCCTTTCTCTCTCAGATTGGAAAAGAACAGGCTTCTAGGAGATAGCAACTGAACACGACAAAATACAATATAATAAGATGAAGCAAAACCATCATATAGAAGTTGGACATGGCACCACAACAGGAGGAAAGGAGTCCTAAGAGCAGGGACAAGAGTCAGAGACCCGGTGTGTGGATCTTCAGGTCTCGGGTATCAGGCAGGGAGGATCTAGCGGGCAGAAGAAACTGGACCAAGCACATGGCGTCTCAGTGGCAGGGCATGACGGCCTCCATGCGCAGACGATCACTCCTAAAGGAGGAACATCTAGAGAAGGCGGTGACCCGGTCTGCTGAGGGTCATCTGGAGATGGGTCCCCTGGGCTCCCTGTGCAGACAGTTCCAAAGGAGGTTGCCACTGAGAGCCGTCAGCCTCAACCTCGGGACTGGCCCCTCCTGGAAACGCCTGGAAACCCCAGAGCCAGAGCAGCAGCATCTTAAGGCTTCAGCTCGCTCAGCCAAAAGCGCCTTGGGTGCTATGTCCCAGAGGATCCAGGAGTCCTGCCAAAGTGGCACCAGGTGGCTGATGGGAACACAGGTGAAAGTGAGGAAAAAACGAGGAGTCCAGAAGGACAGAGGGTCCTCACCACCCAGTCTGAGCCAGAAGAACACTCGGCTATACAGGGCCAACCGGGATGCCAGAGTCGGGGGACATCCGCGCCTCTCTGGCCAGATGGGTCTACATGCCCATCGACGTCAGCGGCTAAGGAGGGAGGCTGCCCTCCGGAGCCCCTGTTCCTCCACGGAACCTCTCTGTTCTCCCAGTGAGTCTGACAGTGACCTAGAGCCTGTGGGGGCTGGAATCCAGCATCTCCAGAAGCTGTCACAAAAACTGGACAAAGCCATCAAGGCCGAAGAGAGTGGTGACATGACTGTCTCCCTTATTCGTGAATAAGGACAGCAGGCATCCTACAGGAAACAGGCCCTGTCCAGCCACCAAGCCATCAGGATGTCCGTGCCACCCACCCCATGAACTTCCAGAGGAGGCACTGGGCTCATCAGCATCCCCAGGCCACTGCTAACAAGGACTTGACTAACAGGGGATCCAGAAGCCTTCTATTTCAGCCATATCTGGGCCCATTGACAACCACTGGCCACAGCCCAAGAGCGGTTTAGGAAGACCTTGAAGAGGTGATGGGAACTGCCCATGCTCTCCAGGAGGACTCATACAGCACCCTGTTCTCCAGCCTCACAGAGGCCCCACACATATTAGGAATGTACCTGAAGATGCTAGACAGTTCTGAACCTTGTAACTAGGACCAAGGCCCTGCAGGAGTCATCCCATGAAACCACCCCCTTTATTCCCAGTGCAGAGATTCTTGGGGACCACTTTTACCCCTGATCCCACAGGGCCCCATAGGAAGAGAGGAGATATTTGTAGACTGCAAGCCTGAGGAGCTCTTGGGGCCTACTTATCAGCTCAGTGTGGGGAACTGGGGTGTGCAGGGAGGGGAACACTGCTCAAGACCAGTGTCCGCTCTTTGTAAATTATTTAGAAAATCTACTATGTCATTTTATTAGAAAGATACCAGTGTGTCAGTTTCTAGATCACATTGCTTTTTCATAATTAAAAACTCGCTTTTGACAAAAAAAAAAAAAAAGAGTCAGAGACCCACTACTTCTCACACTCAGAAATACCATAAAACCGCTAAACTAATAGCCATAATACATAGAGATCTTCCGATCTTCTGATACCTTATCCAATTTCTTTCTTCAAAGACTTGAAGTTTTGTCATACAGATATTTTATATTGTTTGTGGCTGTTGTGAAGGGTGTTGTTTCCCTGTTTTTTTTTTTTTTTCTCAGTCCATTTTTCATTTTTGTATTGGAGGACAATTGATTTTTTTTTTTTTTTTAGTTAGTCTTGTATCCAGCCACTTCACTAAAGTTGTTTATCAGCTCTAGAAGTTTTCTGGTGGATATTTTTGGGTCACTTATGGATACTGGAATATCATCTGGAAATAGTGATACTTGGACTTCTTCCTTTCCAATTTATATCTCCTTGATCTCCTTAAGTTGTCTTATCTAAACCTTTATGTCTAAGTATATGATATATTTTGAAGAAAGTTCCATGAGATTCAGAGTAGAAGGTATATTATTTTGTGTTTGGATGAAATGCTCTGTAAATATCTGTTGGGTCCATTTGGTTTACAATGTCTGTTAGTTCTCTGTTTAGTTTTTGTCTGGATGACCTATCCATTGGTGAGAGTGGGGTATTGAAGTCTCCCACTATCAGTATGTAAGGGTCAATATATGATTTAAGCTGTAGTAGTGTTTCTTTTACAAACATGAGTACCCTTTTGTTTAGGGCATAGATGATAAGAACTGAAATGTCATTTTGGTAGATTTTTCCTTTGATGAGTATTTACTGTCCTTTCCTATCTCTTTTGATTAGTTTTGGCTTGAAGTCTGTTAGATATTAAAATAGCTTTATCAGTTTGCTTCCTAGGTCCATTTGTTTGGAATATCTCATTTCAATCTTTCACCCTGAGGCAATGTCTATCCTTGATGTTGGGGTGTATTTCTTGGATATAGCAAAAGGATGGATCCTGTTTTCCTATCTATTCTGTTAATCTGTGTCTCTTTCTTTATAGTCTTTTGTTGTTGTTGTTGTTGTTTTGAGACAAAATTTCACTGTGTTGTATAGCCCTGTCTGGCTTGGATCTCACTTTGTAGACCAGGCTGGCCTCAAACTCACAGAGATCTACCTGCCTCTGCCTCCCTAGTGCTGGCAATAACAGCATGTGCCACCACTCCTCAGCTTAGTCTGTGTCTCTTATTGGAATATTGAGATCATTGGTCCTGAGAGATACCAATCATTGTTTATTCCTGTGATGTTGTAGTTGTTATTGGTGATGGTGGTGGTTTGTGTACTTCCTCTTCTTTTGATTTTGCTAATGTGGGCTTATTTATTTCCTGTGTTTTCATGAGTGTAGTTACCTTCCTTAGGTTGGAGCTTTTCTCCAAGTCTGTCCTATAGTGCTGGATTTGTAGATAGATACTCTTGAAATTTTACTTTACCAAGGAATACCTTATTTTTTCCACTTATGGTGATTGAAAGTTTTGCTGTATGTAGTAGTCTCGACTGGCATCTGTGATCTATTACAGTCTGCAGCATGTTCTTCCAGGCCCTCCTGGCTTTTAATGTCTACATTGATTCAGAAGTCAGGCGTAACTCTCATATGTCTGCCTTTATATGTTACTTGGTCTTTCTCCTTTGCAGCTTTAGTAGTCTTTCTTTGTTCTGTCTATAGAGTGTTTTGATTATTATGTGGCAAGGGGACTTTCTTTTCTTGTCCAATCTATTTGGTGTTCTGTGAGCTTCTTGTACCTTTATAGGCATCTCCTTCTTTAGGTTAGGGCAATTTTCTTCTATGATTTTGTTGAAAACATTTTCTGGGTCTTTGAGCTGGGCTTCTTCTCCTTTCTCTATACTTATTATTCTTAGATTTGGTCTTTTCATTGTGTTCCAGATTTCCTGGATGTTTTGTGTCAGGATATTTTTAGATTTAACATTTTCTTTGAAGAATGTATCTATTTCTTCTATTGTATCTTCAATGCCTGAAATTCTCTCTTCCATCTCTTGTATTCTGTTGGTGAAGCTTGCCTCTGTAGTTCCTGTTCAAATTCCTAAATTTTTCATATCCAGAATTCCTTCAGTTGAAGTTTTATTTATTGGTTCTATTTCCAATTTCAAGTCTTGAACAGTTTTATTTCTTTCCTTACACTGTTTGTGTTTTCCTTAATTTCCTTAAGGGGTTTATTAATTTCCTCTTCAAGGGCTTTTTATCATACTCATAAAGGCTGTTTTAAGTTCTTTTTATTGTGCTCAGGTATGTTGGGATATTCAGGGCCTGCAGTGGTAGGATAGCTGAACTCTAATGGGGATGTGTTGCCCTGACTGTTATTGATTGTATTTTTACACTAGCATCTAGCTGTCCGGGTTTGGGATAAATGTAGGTCTAGGAGCTAATTTCAAGATGTGTCTATATTAGGTAGGTATTTTGTTCCTTGATTTCTATTTCCTTTCTGGATTTTTGGAGAGTGTAAGGCTGTGTGTTGCCTGTTTCCCTGGCCAGTTCAGCTGGTATGTGCACAAGGAATGCCTGCTGGTATTGGAGGCTGTGATATTGGGATGAATTAGGGGAAGAAAGTTGGAGAAGGTCTTTGTGATTCATTGTGGATGGGGTCAGAGAAGAAAGGGAGCTGTAGATAAGACCTGGGGGATTGGATCTCAGGAACAGTGGGACAGATGTTGGTCTACAGGGTTTTCAGGCAGGTGTAGCTTGTGCGTTAGCAGAGGCTGCCTGCTTATATTGGATCCAGGATACAACAATGAGTGTGGGTAGGGAGATTAGGAGGAGATGGTCTGTGGGATCCACAGGATGTGTGGGTGGGGGGAGGGAAGGGAAGGCTGCAGCTGGTGTTCTGTTGCAGTACTAGGGATGAGACTGACATTTTATTTTATTTGTATTTAAATCTTTTCAGAGTTTCATATGTGAGAACTGTAGTTACATCATTTCTACCCCTCCATCTTCCCTTCAACTCATACCATGCCCCATATTACACCCTTAAATCTCATAATCTCTTATTCTATAATTATTATTGTTTTACTTACACACACACACACACACACACACACACACACACACACACAGGAGTTCAATTAGTGTTGTCCATACCTACATGTGTTTAGGGCAGACCATGTAGGATTAAGAAATCTGTCATGGAACTTGTCCCAGCAGGAAAACAGTCATTATAGTCCCCTATCCTTTATGATCCTTCTGCTCCAGTTCTCTGATGTACACTTAGCCTTAGATATAAGAGTTGTGTTGTAGATGTCCTAATTGCTGCTGCGAACTCCATATTCATTTTTTATCCGCATTTGGAGCAGTTGTGGATATCTAGTATCTATCATTTGCTGCAAAATGAAGTTGCAATGATGAGAGATAAGAGCTGCTCTTGTCGATGTGTATGAGGTTAAATATTTAGAATGCATTTGGAAGATACGTTTATTAAGTAAAATGTAAAAGTAGTAGGTCCTTCTTTAGGGTCTATTATTTTCCACCACATGTTCTTTCCTAGGTATACAGTGACAGGCACTGGTTTCCATCTATTGAGCAGACTTAATGCCCACTTAGACATGTTTTTCATCCTTAAGATACAAGTGTCACTATGGTACCATTTGGGATATTTTGCCAGGCTACCCATTGTTGTGGTTCACAAGATTTACAGTGGGTAGAGCTGTTGACAACGTTTTTCTCATTGCAGCTCTCACAGAAACTTCAGATATTACAAGAGCTAGCCCTCAAGAAGGAGGTTTCCAGGTGTGTACCAACATTATTTCTTCAAGTCCTGAGAAGGAAGTATGTGTTGTCCTCAGCTACTGAATCCTACCTTCATCTTTTAGGAGGCAATTGAGGACCATGCAAGAACCTTCATTGTCTTGGGAGTCTCCTGGAAGGCCCCTCTCACTGCCAACAGCCAACATTAACTACAAGGGAAGTGTCACTTATCTGCCACTGGGAGTTGTAGTAGATGTTCTATGGGTTTTGGGGAAGTATCACCAGCTGTGTGGGGTAATTCCATTTAAATTACCTCTATGTACACACACACACACACACACACACACACACACACACACACACACACTTTTTTAAATTTTATTTTTAAATTTGATTTTTTTTTATGTGTATGTGTCCTTTACACGCATGGTACTATGTGTATGCTGGGTGTCCACTGAGGTCAGAAGAGGGCCTGGGATAACCTGGAACTGTAGTAACAGATGGTAGTGAACTACTGTGTTGATGCTTGAATGGACCTGGATCCTCTGGAAGAGCAGCTAGTGCTCATAACCTCTGAGCCACCTTTTTAGCCCACATGTATGTATTTTTAAGGAAGCTTGTAAAATTAAAGGTCTCCATATGGCTTTTTCAAACACTCTTAATGTTGTGTATCCCTCATTCCATATCCTTTCTTCCTTTTATTAGTAACAAGCTTTTATTAATCCTGGACCTGACTAAATCTAGAGAGTAGAAATTAAGTTTTTGTCTCAAAGCAACATATGAATCTCTGCCTCTCTCTGTGTCTCTGTCTCTGTCTCTCTCTCTCTCCATCCTTCTCTCTTCCATCCCTGTTGTTTCCTTCCACCCTTAGGAGACAAACATCGTCAATCCTACAGTCTAAAATAAAATAAAACTTTAAAAGATTTGTTTCTGGATTATTTTCTCTTTGACAGGAAGAATAAAGAAAGGATATTTTGAGATTGCATCTGATGAAAGATTTTGGGGTGCCACCATAGTGGGCTAAAAGGTGATCCTCACTAGTATCCTACCCTCTTTTTGAAGCTTTTGTCTGATATGGTGAGCTTCTGTGTGCATGATTAACTGAAAAATTTTGGGATGATATTAACACTGATTGTCCATGAGGATCCTCTATATAACTGTAACAGGAAGCAGAGAGACAATGGGGTATCTACACAGAGGAAGATATGAACATTGAGACCAAGGCAGGAATGATGTAGCCATACTTCAAGGAATGACTCTTACCATCAGAAGCTACAAGAGGCAAGTGGTAAGTAGCTGATTCTCCCTTAGAGTTTCTAACAGCCCTGACTTTGTTGAGGTTACTACTGCCGCGATGAAACACCACAACCCAAGGCAAGTTGGGGAGGAAGGAGTTAATTTGGCTTATACTTGCATATTGTAGTCCATCACTGAAGGAAGTAAGGACAGGAACCCAAACAGGGCAGGGACCTAGAGGTAGGAACTGATATAGAGACCGCAGAGGGATGCTGCTAACTCTCTTGCTTTATCATCACTTTTCAGTCTGCTTTCTTATAGAACCTAGGACCCCAGTCCAAGGATAACACTACCCCCACAACAGGCTGATCCCTCTCACATCAGTCACTAATAAAGTGCCCTACAGCTGGATCTTCTGGAGGCATTTTCTTAATTTAGATTCCCTCCTTTCATATGACTCTAGTCTGTGTCAAGTTGACATAAAACTAGCCAGCACAGACCTGTATTTTGATTAAAATACTCAGCACTTTATTTTGGTTAAAAAACAAATCAAACAAAAAACTAGTTTTGAGCATTGTATCTAGAATATTATAGAATGGATTTCTCTGTTTCTAAACCACCCAGTTTGAGCGAAATCATTATTGCTGCCCTTACAAACTAATAACATAGTCCTCTATTGGATGTGAGATATTAAATATATAAATATACTGTGTACTTACTACTCAAACTTTCGGAGGGAACCCACTGTTTTCTGTTTTTTTCTTTTTAAAATTTTCTTGCCAATGAGATATAGAAGTGAGCAAGAAAATAAATTGTCCCATTATTAACACAATCTAAAATGTGATTCTTATAGAAACTTTTCTTAGTAACACTGGATGGCCCCCCTAAAATAAATAAATACACAAGAACAGGATATTTGCATCCACTATAAAATTATACCCAGTACCTAGAATAAATTAGCTTTCTGTTATTATAGATTTTTTATTTACATAGAAGACAGGTGTTTGTCATTTTTCAAATAATGTGTATTTGAGACAGTCTTCTTTGAAGCAATGGAATTTATCTGTTTTAATAAAGATTTTCAAAAGTAGTTTGTGACAGACACCAGATGTCTAAATGATTTTAAAAAGTAACTTTGTATACTACCTAAAAAGGACTCCTAAGACATAATCAAAATTTAAAATTTCTATTTATAAATATATATATATTGTTTATAAACTGCACATATAAAGAAAATTTTGCTTTGGGAAATTATTGTATGCAAAATAACAGGGAACTTGGTCGATATGAATGAAACTGAAATTAAGAAACCTCTAAAATAAAATTCGACTTTATTTTTATTAAATGTAATTTCAAATACCCTGAGAAATTTAGACATCTGCATTTTTTTCCTCATGTGAGGCTCTCTTTTTGAATTTTAAGTTTTAATTGTCTGTGTGAGTGTGTGGGATTATCCATGAGAGAGGATTGACTCCCCTGCACCTGGAGATGCAGCCGGTTGTTGGTAACCTGGCACCCATGCTAGGAACCTTGTTCATGTTCACAGTGAGAGCAGCAAGTACTTTAAATTGCTGAACCATCTCTCCAGCTTGTTGTTGCATATATAAAAAATATTGGTGTGTATAGACAGACTATTAGGGTAAGAAATGAAATACAAAAATTAAAATGTGTATAAAAATATTTACTGTACCTACCAATGCATAAACTTTGAAAGTATTAGTAAATAGAACTGATAGTTTTATTGCAAGAATAATTACCCATGTATAAAACATTTTTTTCCTGGGAATTTACAGATAGTTTAATTATAAATGTTTATAATTTTTAAATAATTATAAAAGTTTAATCAAAGTAAAACAAGAAGTAAACATTAAAGACATAAATAGATTACTCAGAAAAATAAGACAGTAAAAATAAAAGGAGTAATCACTTTAATTACTTTTCAAGAAAATGTAAATAAAAGTATCTTCTCATTCCTATTTTCTCCAGGATATTAGCCATGATTTCTGTGTATGTTTGTTTTTGGGGGTGGGGGTCGGGTATTGGTGACAGCAAAGATGCTGGGATTTCTGCTCTTTCATTCAACATGTGGAATTATCATTTACAACATATTGGGAAAACAACTTGGGAATAATTCTTAAGAATAATTAAACACTTATATCCTTTCATTTATGTGATAGTTTGAATGAGAATTCCCCCATAGAACCCTATATTTGCATGCTTATTCCCCAATTGATGAACTGTTTGGAAAGATTAAGCAGTGTGTCCTTGTTAGAGGATATGTGTCAATGGGGGATGGGCTTTGAAGTTTCAAAAGCCTGAACCAAACCCAGAATCTCTCGTACTGCCTGCTACCTGTAGATCAGGATGAAAGCTTCCAGCTACTGCTCCAGCACTATGCCTGTCTGCTTCCTGTCATGAACCCTCTGAAACTCAAAGCAAGACCCCAATTAAATGCTTTTTTTTTTTTTCAAGACAGGGTTTCTCTGTGTAGTTTTGGTGCCTGTCCTGGATCTCGCTCTGTAAACCAGGCTAGCCTAGAACTCACAGAGATCTGCCTGCCTCTGCCTCCCTCCTGTTTATTATGCTTTTAAAACATAAATAAATAAATAAATAAATAAATAAATAAATAAATAAGAGTTGCCTTCCTTGGTTATGGTGTCTCTTGACAGCAATAGAACTTTGTTGATCAAACCCAATATTGTTTGTTGAATACTTTCAGATGGAATGTCTTCAATGCAAATGTTTAGTTTTTATATGTTGTTAACTGTCACTGGGAATGTTGTTTAAGCAAAACTGGAGTCTTAGAAACACCTAACAGCTTGATTTTGACTATTTTAAATAGTTCAAGAAGTATTTTATGACAATGGACTATATGTCATTATGGCGGGAGGATTCATTACCTACTATTACCTGTAAATACCATGATAGAACAATGCCTGATGATACTATGTGATGAAAGTCCCATCACATTGCCAAATGACACATTTGCTTTTTGGCAGTTCCTAGGGTGGAATCCCAGGCCCTGTACCTGCTACAAGAGCATTCTGCCACTGAGTTACTTCCCCAGCCATGTTCATTTCCTTATAAACCTGTGCTATGATTTGAATGTTTATTTCCAAAACTCATGATTGAAAAAGTTATTCCCAGAGTCATGTGTTCATTGGCTTTTATGTGGAAACTTTGCAGGTGGTGAATGGGCCACAAATTCTGTAGAGAATGCCTTTGTTATCAAAGCAAAAACTCCTTCTGTAAGAATGATCCTGTGCATCTCACGATGCCATGGCTGACTCTCTGTGAAGCTCATCCACCAACAAGGAAGCCTTCTTGCGCTGTTGCTTCTTTGGCTTTCCCAGTTTCAAAAATGGTAATAAAATTATTTCTTATATAAATTATAACATTTTGAATAGTCTCCTATAGCAACGGAAAATGCACCAAGACAATGAAGAACCAAAGGGAAGCAAATATTCTTTGAAAAAGAAAGGAAGAGAGAAAGAAAGAAAAAAAGGGAAGAAAAAAAGAAAGAAAGTGAAATGATCTTATGCACTATTCCATGAAGAATCATTGAGCATTGTGACTTAGGTTAGATAGAAAGAGAATTATAGATCCATTCCTGATATAAAAGAAAACCAAAGGCAAAGGAAAGAATTGAAGTAGAGGAGAGAACCATGATGAAATCTACTTAAGAACCAGTATTAAAAATTTTTCCATCAGAGCTCTAGTCATGAATATTTATACCAATTTGTAGGATTTGTATAGATTAAATGAGGGATAAGTTGTAAAAATATTTATGTACATAATTTTATGTATAAGTGTCACATAGCATAAAAAGCTCTATCTTTTCTTTGTCATCTTTTCTTTTCTTGGTCCTGGAAATTGATCTTAGGTCCTTGCCCATGCTAATCTAGTGTCTTCCACTTAGCTACAAACCAATGCTCTTTTTGCTTTTTATTTTGAGAAAGGGATTAAAATACCCAGGCTAACCTAGAACTCATTGTGTAGCCCAAGCAAGCTTTAAACTTATGATCCTCCTGTTTCAACTTCCCAAATAGCTGAGCTTGCACTCTGGATCACCAGGACTGGGTTTGCAAATTTTTTTTTCTGTAGCTTTAAAAATGTATAAAACCAGTCATCTCAAGTAATTAGTCATATTCATTAAAAACTGTAAGTCAGGAAATATTCTGTGATTTGGTCTGGTAGAAATGTGACTGCTTGTGATTTACTTTAATAAGATCACAATTCTGATGGCCACAATGAGGAGGAGCCATACACTATGTCATAGGAGGATCTATTTGTGAGGACAATTTTCCCCTTTCTTGCAATCAGATATTCCATGAGCCTAGGAGAGCCCATCTCTCTACTTTCAAAGCAGTACACCCCATCATTTCAAGGTGTGATCTATTTCTTGATGTGTAGTTTGACACTGTTTGCTCCTAGCATGCTGACAATTGATTAAAAGGTGGACAATTGACCTCTCTATTCTGGAACTTCAGCTCTTGTCTGGAGGGATACAGTGTGCAGAAATTAGTTATAGTGTATTACTTTTTAACCCTAGTCAGATTTCAGGAGTCCCTGGTCATCTAGAGCTTTCTTTGGCTCTGACATTTCAACAGGCCCATTTCTTAGCTAAGTTTTCTGAATATTAGAAGAGCAGATCTAGATAGACAAGATTTGTTTTCTGTTCAATTTAATAAAAGTTAGTTCCAATTACCAGAAAAGCCAAATACTTGAAATTGTACATTATAAACTATTTTCCACAATGTACTAGACAATGAGCAGTCTAAACATATTTTCAACAATTGTTTTATAGCAACAAAACAAAAGACATTTTAGCACCATGACAATGTATTAAAAACATAAAAACCCACTAAGATTTCTCTGTACTAATTCTTAGGATAAATGCTACAATCAGTATCTAGATTTTTCAGTCCATTTTCAATTGCACTAACATAAAAATGTTTGGGCAGTATTGTCATATTTAATAGATTTCATATTGATTTAATGTTAAACATGTATTCTAAGCCTGACAACTAATTAGATTATCCTCAGAAAAACACACACAAAGAAAATAGTAACACATACACAAAATGGTGAAACAACGAACAAGTTTTAGAGCTTTATACACTGTTAAATGTTACCTGCTAGTTGACATTTAGTTCAAGAACACTGGAAGACCCATTGAGGGAACAGGTGTTTTGAGGTACTAAATCTTGAAAGGCTAATATTTAAGAAGAGGAAGTCTTTTCAAAATGCCAATTACTTGAAAATATTAATGAGAAAATTCAAATAATTTTAGTACAACTCTTCTACTTTCAAGTGTGCCCCTTCTCTTTAAAATAATTTCCCCAAGTATCTATTATGCTGGTGTTTGCATTACTAAAACTTTGAAAAAGATAGTTTTACTTTCTGTTCTGATTCATAAATAGTTGTGTCCAGTTCTCTGCAAAGGACCTGAAGATAATACACAGGTGGAAGAAGGATGGGGTTCTTCATATCACTCTTTGAGTGATGCCAGTTACACCCACCCTTTCTGTCATTGGATCTGTGAACACAGATGTACTCTGCCTCTAGAGTCTCAAATTCAACATTGAGTGCATGGGGTTCAGTCTTTTTATCACTCACCTTACTAATTTTGTTAATTCCAACAGTAGTTTTTAAAAACTTCACCATGACCTTCAGTATCTGGCTTCCTCCATACTGGCCAACTGGCAGTCTTTCCATTATAAACATCTGTGAATGCTCACATTAGAGTAAATTTTAGGCACTGGGAACAAGATGTTAAAATTTAGTCATTAAATTTTAGAAAAATGGAGAAGGCTATCAAAAATGCCTTGTCATTTTGTTTAGAAATAAATAGAATACTGGTGGCTCTTATACACAAAATGACAGTTCTTGTCACAATATTTCTGTCTTAAAATGCAACTTCAGTAATTCAGTGTGTTGCAACACAAGTCACCACGGGTTGGATGGAGTTTAATGATTTAATCTTTCTTTAGTCTGTCTTGGCTCTTTGCTATAGATTGGGTCCACTTGGTTATCTATATATTTTCACTCTACTTATATCAGCAGCTACCCATGTGTGCTGCTTTCATTGTAAACATAATGAATAAGAAGGGAAACTAATTGGACAGTTGTGGTTTGAGCCTTTGTTTTTGTCATTCCTGGTACACTCCTGTTTGTTACACCAAATCATATAGCCAGATGCAAAATCAAGGAGCAAATATGTATATTATACCCAATATGAAGCTATGATAGGCCGTAAATTTATAAAGTCAATAAGAAAACGTAAAGAGTTGCTCACAGTCAGTCGACTTACTTTGAGTTAAAGGGAACAGTTTCTTTAGACTGGAACTCAACACTTGAAATTACTGAAGTCAAAGTAATGTGGATAAGAAGGGCAGAACATTCCCGGATGAAGTAGCAGGAAGTATGAATATCTAAGCAGAAACCAGTTAGTGAAAACAACCATTTTATTGATGTTGTAGAAACAGGATAACGTGAGAGAAGATAATGAGATGAGTGAAAGATGTTTAATACTGAAACTGTTGTAGACCTGTAAGATTATTTGGAATTTGTGTTCAAGAACAATTGGGTTCATACTACTACCATTGTCTGGAGACTCCTTCAAACCTTGAGACAGATCCAGCTTTCCTCCCTCTCTCAATCCTTTTGTGTCAGCCACCTGTACCTAGCAACATTCATTACCTGAAAACCCAGTGGCCATATCTATTGGGAATCAGGTAGGCAATTTTCACTCTCCCTCCATCTGCAGTACCTGTATTCATTCCTTGTGGACTCTGCTTAACCTTGCAGTTGAGTCAGTTTTTGTACTTTCTGTGGACCCTCTCTTCTAGACCACCCTCATTCCTTCCTGTCAGATCCCTGATACTTAGAAACATTTTACACACAGAACCCCCAGTGGTCATACCTGGCAGAGACTCAGCTAGGTGATTCACAATATCCATCATGTCCTCGCCCATGACATTTCCTGATAACTCTGCTTACAGATGCACCTCCTTCCGTTTCCACTCCACTTACGGAGAATCCATCCCTTGGTTCAGAGGCATGATCCCCTTAGTTCTGTCAGCTGTCTCTCCAGATGATTTGTTGCCTTACTGAAACCTACATCAGGTCCCCTCTTCCCAAAATACATCCAATTTCCTGTAGACTCCATCTCTAGGTGTAAACAGGATCCCCTTAGCTCTTTCCTGCAGCTTCTCTTGGCCTTTTCTCCTAGACCACCTGTATTCTGCTCTGCTATTCACCAACATGCAGATCATCCTCTACCAGGCAACCCACAGCCACCACACTTTATTAAGACCAGAGATGGCAACAGAAACCAAGGAAGGAAGAGTACAACCATCCACCAAGGACAGGACACCTAGCATCTCAATAATCCCAAATCCAGATCCTTAGAAGTCAATGCAAAACACAGTCATTAACAGCCAAGACAAAACATCTCTACTAAACCAAGTAACCATACTACAGCAGACCCAAAGAAATACAATATAGCTAAGCACAGACAAGGACTTCAAAATAGCAATTATGAATATGTTCAAGAACTTAAAAGAAGGTAATCACTTAATAAAGTCCATGAAACTGAAACACCCACCCCCCACCCCCCACCCCCTACCCCCCACCCCCCACCCCCCCACAAATTTTAATGAAATAGTGAAAATAATTAGATTTTAAATAATTTAAAAGTAGAATTTTAAAAAGAAATATAATTACTACAGAAAACACAAACAGAGACAAAATTGGAAGTGAAAACCTTATGAAGACAAACAAAAACCTCAGAGGTAAGCCTCACCAATCAAGTAGGAGATATGGAAGAGAGTTTCTGGCATTGAAGACAAGGTAGAAGGCATTGATTCTTCAGTCAGAGGAAATGTTAAATCCAGATAAATTCAGGCATAAAGTGTCCAGGAAAACTGTCACAATATGAAAATATCAAATTTATGAATAATAGGAATAGAGAAAGGAGATGAAATCTAGGTCAAAGGCACAGAAAACATTTTCAACAAAGTAATAGAAGTAAATGTCTCTAACTTAAAGAAAGCATCTAACAGGGTGCAAGAAGCATGCAGGAATACCAAATAGACCCAGGCAGAAGAGAAATTTTACAGTACCCATAATGATCAAAATTGATGTACAAAACAAAGAAATAATATCAAGAGCTGCAAAGAAAAAACAGCAAGTAACATATAAAGGCAGTACCATTAGAAAACACATGACTTCTAAGATGTTCCCTGAACCGTAGGTGCAGGATCTGTTTTGTATTTGTATTCAATTGGTCAGGGCACGCCAGGGTCTGTTGTTCTCTGCATTTTTGAACAGTTATGGTTTTATGTAGTGGTTTCTATCTGCTGCAACATGGAGCTTCTTTGATGAGTGATAAGAGTTCTACTTATTTCTGGACAAAAGAATAAGTATTTAGACATTGACAGGAATTTTGTTAGTTAAAGAGTAGCTATAGGTCAGTAGTCCTCAACCTGTGTTGTGGGTCACGACCCAGTTGCAGGGTCCCCATATCAGATATCCTGCACATCAGATATTTACATTACGATTCACAACACTAAGATAATTATAGTTGTGAAGTAACAACAAGATAATCTTGTGGTCAAGACAGCATGAGGAACTGTATTAAAGGGTCACAGTATTAGGAAGGTTGAGAATCAGTGCTCTAGGTTCTCCTCTAAAACCCATGACCTCATAAGCCTAGGTAGCTGCTTAGGTTTCCAGTACCAGGCATCATTTCCCACCCATTGAGCAGGCCTCAATTAGACAGCTGTTGGCTACCACCAAGATATGAGCGAACCTTTGAGGGGAGGTCACTTGTTGAGGTTCATAGGCATCATAGCTGGGTAGAACTACTGCTGGCTTTTCTCTCTTGGCAACTTGCATAGCAACTTCCGGTAATGTGAAATCTAGACCTCCGTCATGGAATTCGGCTTTCAGGCAGATCCAGCTTGAAACTTCTGGGTCCTATGGCTGGAGTACATGGTGAGCTTGCCTTCAAAGGCAACCTTTGGGAGGCAACCCAGGGCAGCAACTATAGTCTTTATTGCTGGGGAGTAACTTGGATTTCCCTGACCCACAACTTGAATGGAGATTTCTCTGCCTGCTACTGAGTTAATTTTGTTAGCCTATGGCTTTTGGCAGGGCCACTGTCAGCCCAAGTGGTACTACTTCATTTAAAATCTGTATGTATACATACACACTTACATGGATCAAATATCATTTTAAGCAACCAGAAAATAATGCATTTGTTTCAAACAAATTAAGTGTTATGATTTATCTCTCGGCTTCATAGCCTAAATTTGAGAGGTTTTAGAAACTTCAGTTGAAAGATGTTAAGTATTGGAGAGTAGAAACAGAATGAGTTGGAGCCATATTTTGAACTCATTAGAAAGTGCCTGGTGTTTAAGGCTTTCAGGATGCATGAGATCTATAACAGAACTATAAAAGTAAGGCTCAGTGAATTAACTCTGTATATGTCCAAAATCAGCTTTCCAAAAGGATAGGGAAGAAGGTGAGGCTCAGGAGTAGTTGGAAATGGAGGATCATCAAACCTGTGGCGATCTGGAAATTGGGGAAAGAAAGAAAGACACAGACAGAGATAGGGACAAATGAGAGAGAGAGACAGACAAACACAGAGAGAAACAGAAAGAGATAGAGACAAAGATAGAGAGACAGAGAGACAAGAGACACAGGGAGAGACAGAGAGAAAGACAGACAGGGAGACAAGAGACACAGGGAGAGACACACAGAGAGATAGACAGACAGAGACAGACATACAGACAAGGGGACAGAAACAGAGACAGAGATGGGGGGTGAATATCCTGGAAAGAGTGACCTCCAGTGTCAGGTGCCTCAGAGGATCAAGGACGATGAGGACTGAGAATAATCATTGGTACTTGGCAAGAAAGCAATTATGAGTACTTTCCCAAGGAGCAAATTTTGAGTGTTGGAGATGAAATCTTCCCGCAATAAGTTAAAAAGAAGGAAGCAGAGGCAAGAGAAATACAAAAGGATATTAAACTCTCTGGACATCTGCAAGGTTTCTGTCGTACTCCCCGTTTATGCTGGGTTCTACGATCAAAATCCTATCTCATTTAATTCCATCTGTACCTTCCTGTGGAGGCCCACAAAGGTATTTTTTAGTGAGGTCCGAACTTGCTTTACTCAGCAGGGCTGCATGAGAGCATTGCTTGACCACATGTGTGGTTACCAGGTGATTGGAAGGGTCTGCACTTGGCTGTGCTAGGGGGAGGGTTTTTGCTCCGCTCCTTGGAATTCTTATAAAAGACCCTTTAGAAGAAACAAGAGGGTGCAGTGGATATTAATTGAGGCCCTCCTGAGGCAGTCCTGTGTTTCTATCTGTTTCTCTCCCCTCTATCCTTCTATCTAAATATTTCACACTCCTCTTTCCTCAAGAGTACCCTGGGGAAAAAGTGGGAGCTGGTCTCCCACAGAGAAAAGGGTAGGCCCCCTACACCTTCCCTTGTCACTTGATGGCCAACCTACTTCAAGTCTATTTGTGTGTGTAAGTTGGAGATTTAATTGCTACCTCTACTGAAGCATGAATTCTCTTCCTTGACTCAAAGCCCCAAACCTTGACCTATAATGGCCACTTCCTATTTTTCTACATTTAAGCAATTTGACATTTTAAAGAAAGAACATTATAGTTACTTAGACAAGTGCCTTGAAAAAATTGCATCCTTGATACCATCTGTCATTCTTCCTGTGTTCTGCTTCTTATTTGTCTCTCATAGGCTGGTCTATGCATATTCCTTCTTTATTATAAACATATTTATATACTATATATATGTATATATATATATATATAATCAACTTTCAAAAAATATTGCTTCTTATAATTTATGGTCTCATATTTACAAAGTCCTTTTCCCATCTCCTCAATGGTCTTGCTCTCTCACTCTCTTATCTCTCTTTTTATTTTATCTTTTTTATTCTCTTCATTGTTGGTATTAATGGATTTTTCAGAACCATTGTTGTTTTCAAGCAACATTTAACTTCAATATTTAACTTTCTATGTGGAACTCACTAAGTCCTTCCCTCATTCTGCTCCAAATGGTTGTTCTTTAAACCCCCTGGCAAAAATCTTTAAAAAATGGTCTGTGCGGGCTGTCTCTTCACTCATTTTTTTTTTATTCCTTCTGAGACTTATAGTCACTTTCAGAGTCCCACTGAAACTTCCTCATGATTATAGCCAGAAACTTCACTAAATGTTACGGTCAATTTTTTGGAAACTTGATTTAATTTTTAAATTTTTCTCCTAGCATTTGGCATTGTTACAGAGCTATTCTTACTGTTCTAACATTCTATTTTGAAATGAAATTACTATATCAAAGAGGTATTTATCCCCCACGTATATTGTATATTAATATCATAACAGGAAAAGTGGACTCAACTATGGTCTACATTAATGGATAATGAATAAAGAAAGTAGGAGTAAGATCAATGGGATACTGTTTAACCAGAAAGTGACTGAAATTTTGTCACATGGATAGACCTGGAAAATATTGTCATATAGTAACCAAGGTCCAGAAAGACAAATATATGGTCTTACTCATATCCAGATGCTAAAATTTTTATCACATAGAGGTAGATTGCAAATTAATGGTCACTAGAGGTTAAGAATCATGGCAATAGAAAGGACTTGGAACATGAGTACTAAAATAGTTTTAGAAAGAAGAAGTATGTCCTGTGGCATAGGAGTCTGGCTGTAACTCACATTTTATTACATAGTTTGCTTGCAGTTTTAGAGAATGTCACTCCATTATAGCAGGGGGTGTATGACAGCTGAAGAAGCCCAATCCATGATTAGGAGGCCTTGTGGCACAGTGTGTTATATCTGAGGAGATCAGGAGCAAACAGAACTGGACCAGAGGCAGGGCTAGGCTATAGGCCTCAAAGCGTGTCCATAGTCACCCGTCTCTACTAGTTAGCTTCCCAATCTCCTAAAACATTGTTACATAAAACCTATCATTTTCTTCTTAAGTTTCTTCAACAGCTTTCCAAATAAACCATCTGATTTAATCATAATTCAAAAATGATGACAGTGCTCTGCATTTCACTCCTTTGAAGTCGTTTTAATACCTTTTTCCCTTGATTTCAAACCTTTAGACTTTATGCAAAATAAAGTTTTTCAGTGCCCTTCCACATTTTTTTTTTTTTTAGAATCTAGCTCCTAGCTATATCTTACTCAGATTGGAGCTTTGAGATGTTACTCTTTCTCAGAAATTTCTTACTCTTGAACTCTAACCTTCCCATTTATAGGACATATTATATTGAACTGAATGACTCGTTTATCCAGAGTCTTTACACACAGATTACCTCCATAATGTCATTAGTGTACATGTCCTGCTTCTGCCCTCTGCTGTTATCTACGGAAAGCCTACTGTTCATTTTACCAACAATATTTCTGAAATTTCTTTAAATGAATCACAGCGTCATTAGCAAATAAAATTTTAAGAATCCCTTTGATACCAGGTCATACTTTTTCACACACACACACACACACTCACTCACTCACTGAAAAGGTGCATTGTTCGTAGGACTGTAAGGCCTTCACTAAAAAACAAAACATTTGCAGATGTTAAGATGTAAACAAGGGCTAAAACAGGACAATATGGTAGATTAAACAGAATGGGAGGCTGAGGGGAGGCAGCAAGAGAGGTCAACAGGGTAGCTGAAGAAATCAAAGTGGACTGAAGGGTGAGGAGAAGGCAGCTGTGTGTGTCAACATCTGGAGAAGAGAATTTCAAACCAAAAGAATATCCAAAACATCTATGTAAGAACACATTTGACAGAAGAAATGAGACTCGTGAAAAAAAAAAGAAATTAAAAAGATGTACATGGTCTTTTGATGCATGACACCAGAGACATGAAAGGGGTTTGGATTTATTTCAGTTGGTGTTAGGCTTGGTAAATTAAGGTGTTTGGAAGTATATAGATCCAGCTTAATATTTTGTTCCTTTGTTTCTAGAGAAGAGGGAGGGCCATAGTCTCTCAAACTCATCTTTTCATATAGTCAGCTGTTAAAAGGACTCAGATCAACCAGAACTTTCAAAGGAGATCAGCAAAAAGGCCAAATTTGTATTTTTAGCTGTCTCTAAAGGAGTAGTTTTGTAGCAACAGTAGGAACAGACTCCTTGCCTTCCAGGAGCAATGGCAGTGCAATGCAAAGCCTCTGAGACCCTTGCTCTGTTTCATCAAGGTTAGTGGGGACATCCATTCCTAGATGAAATCTCTTTGAAACTGTAGCTTAACCACCAATCCATCCCAGGTTTTGCTCAGTCCTGGAGCAGGGATTCAGTAATTACAGTTGAAGAAAGAGGGTATTTATGCAGGGTGAGTAGAGAATTTTAATTTTTCTGCCCATCTGATGCTTGAGATGATGAGTTCTCCCTGGGATCTAGTTGTAGTCCCAAGGTCCATCTTCCATTTTGCCAAAGAAGTGGTCCACAGCTCATGGCAGTCTCCCAACCTGCAGAATGAATTACCAGGTCTGCTTGTAAAATTTAAGCTTTCCTTCTTGAAATCCAACTAGATGTTCAGCTCATGTCACCAATTTCCTTATATTCTCATTCTAGAAACAACAACAACAAAACATTCAAAAATTAAAATACTTTTAAAGAATTGTAGTGAAAAGGCATCTCTGTGTGTGTGTTTGCATATATGTGTGCTGTAGGATGTTCTGTATGGCAAATGTGTTGCTCTGATTGGTCAATAAATAAAACACTGATTGGCCAGTGGCTAGGCAGGAAGTATAGGTGGGACTAACAGAGAGGAGAAAAGAGCAGGAAGCTGGAAGGAGACACTGCCAGCCACCGCCAGGACAAGCAGCATGTGAAGATGCCGGTAAGCAACGAGCCACGTGGCAAGGTATAGATTTATAGAAATGGATTAATTTAAGATGTAAGAACAGTTAGCAAGAAGCCTGCCACGGCCATACAGTTTGTAAGCAATATAAGTCTCTGTGTTTACTTGGTTGGGTCTGAGCGGCTGTGGGACTGGCAGGTAAGAGAGATTTGTCCTGACTGTGGGCCAGGCAGGAAAACTCTAGCTACATATGTGTGTTTCCTTTACATTTGGAAATGCAAGTGACAAAACGATGTGTTCCAGGAAAAGGTGGTGATTGAAAGTATCCCTCTTTTCAAATTTTCTATTTACTTATTTATTTATTTATTTATTTATTTATTTATTTAAGCTAAAAGAGTTGTAACTGCTGTTCTTAATGCATTTTCTTTTGCATTTATACTCACAGAATGAACAAAACTCTAAGACATAAAAACTCTACATTTTTATGTTAACATGAAAGGCAGGGGTCCTGAACGTGGGAATATTGACGGTTTTGACAAGTCAATCTCCTGTTCTAACAACCAAAGGTGGTAGGATGAAAACACTAAGTCAGAAATAACCCCTTTTGTTACAAAAAATAACAAGGAAGAGATGAATGAAAAGACTTAGTATTGTAAAGATTATTCCAAAACTTTGGACCTGACATTTGGTCTACTAACTTTCATTCTAAAATTTTCAAAATGAGCCTCAGAGAAATTTGCTTCACAGTTGATGAAAACTTAGAATGGAGAGCTGTGGTCTCCTGGCATTTAAAAACATTTGATTTCTACTTTTCCTATTGTGCCAGGTACCCCTAGTTTTATCTCTGCTGCTGCTCTCTTTGTAGCAGCCTTTAGAGCTCCATACAGCATTTGAGTTTCCCTTTCTCTGTTCTGTTTCCATCATTGTTGCGTACAGATCATTCATAAGATAGAACTCAGTTTTTGCAGTGATATTTAGTGGCAGAGTGTGATTAAAAGAAACAAAAAACAAAAAAGCAAAACAGAGAAGACAAGAAGTCAAAGAACATACAGACAGTTTTCAAGAGAGTCTGGAAATAGACTGAGTTATATTCTTGTAAAGTCATCAAAGCAGCAGTTTAGGAAAAAGTTTTCAAGTGGTTTTTGATGGGATTTTTCATGTTCTACTGAGATGTATAGGAAACCTATTTTCAAAAATTCTTGAGCTGTTTCAAAAAATAGACATGATAATAGTTTGAGAAGGATTGACATTCAGTAGAGCTCACATTTATATATCTACAAATAACTGTTTATTGTAATTTGCCTTTTCATGATTTCTATTTCAATACTGTATTAGAAGACTTATTTGAGAAATGTTTCAAGGAAGAGTTATATGCATCCATTTAGGACAATATTAATATATACAGCACAGTTTTATATATATATATATATATTTCTTTATTATGTCAAATATTCTTATATATTTTGAGATCATTATGTGTTGTTTCTCCTTTATTTGGTTAACATGGTAAATTATGTTAATAATAAACTTTTTATGTAAAAGAATAATTTGGATTTAATTTTATCTCTAAACTATAAATATTTTTGAAATATTAGTTTATTAGTTGTCAAAATTTGTGCTCTTCTTTTTTATTTTTATTTATTTATTTATTTATTTATTTATTTATTTATTTATTTATTTATTTTTTGAGACAGGGTTTTTCTGTGTAGCTTTGGAGACTTTCCTGGATCTCACTCTGTAGCTCAAGCTGGCCTTGAACTCACAGAGATCCGCCTGCCTCTGCCTCCTGAGTGATGGGGTTAAAGGCGTGTGCCGCTACTGTCCAGCCAATTTGTGCTCCTCTTGATGTTTGTTTTTTTCCATATATACTTTTGAATATGTTGTCATGGTTCTGGGTTGAACTATACTCCTAAAATGATGTCGCCTATTCCAAACCTCCAGTGCCTGAGGGTGATCTGTTTTGAAGACAGTTTCTTTGTGGATACAGTTAAGGAAGGATTTTGAGATGACACATGCCAAGATTGGGGGACAGTACGCTTAAAACCAATGGCCAGGGACCCTGTCAGAAGTCACAGAAGAGAATAGGGCAAATGTAGGGGACATAGGGGTCATGTGTGGAGGCCGGTCTGTTATCCTAGCTACATAGGAGGCTGAAGTCAAAACATCACAAATTCAAGGTTTGCTTGGGCTACAGAATAAGTTCAAGGCAAACCTGAGAGCATGTCAAAAAACAGAAAAGAAGGAAAAGAAGTATAGGACAGACAGAAGGAGAGAAAGAGGTGAGAGGGAGGAGAGGAGGGAGGGAGGGAGGAAGAAAGGAAATAGGAAGGGAAGGGAAGGAGGGATGGAGGGATGGATGGATGGAGGGAGGGAGGGAGGGAGGAAAGGCATGCTATAGTTGTGACTCAATTGAAGAGTGCTATCTAGCATATCCTGCCTATGAAACAAGTCACCCCTTTCCATCTGTGTTGGTTTGCTGCAGTTGATAAAGGTCTTGGGAGACGAACAGAGCTGTAAGGTCTTTAAGTGTACTGATGACTACAGGAAAGGCAATTGTGTGTTTCCTTACCTTTAACCCTGCTGTGTGTTCTCTCTGTTGCTCACTCCTGCTCTCTCACTCTGTACCCCCCACTCTGTCTCTGCCCCTCCTCCCCTCTTCAACATTTTCCTCTCTTATCCTCATTTAAAACATTGTTTACCAGTTTTCTTAAGGGGTTATTCATCTTATTATTCTTTTGAAAGAACAAAGCTATTCACTTCACTTTTATCCATTTTCATGTTTAAAATTTTCCTGATTTAGCTCACATTCTTTCCAAGTACCCCTCCATGTGTTAAATTTCTACTTATTGACATACTATTTTTCTTCAGCTTAAGATCATTTACTTCTTTCATTGAAATTTCTTAATGTGGTTATTTATATTTCTTAACTTTGTAATATGTGAGAAATAGTCTAGCTTCCCCCCTTTGATTGCTCACTAATTGTACTGTGACCAGAAAACATGTTCTGTGTAATTTTAGCTCCCCTAAGTATTTTAATATCAACCCTAGTGTTCAGCATGTGTCCCAACTCTTACTACTACGTGCTTTGTCTCTAACAGGATTGTTTTCTGCACCTCAATTGCACTATATTTTACAATTATGGTGCCTGGGTTGCTTAAATATATATTTCTTGATCTCTCTTAGGTACTATGGTGGTTTGAAACAAAATGGCCCCCAAAGGGAGTGGCACTATTAGGAAGTGTTGCTTTGTTGGAGTAGGTGTGGCCTTGTTGGAGGAAGTGTGTCACTGTGGGGATGGGCTTTGAGATCTCCTTGGCTCAAGCTACACTCAGTGTGGTAGACAGTTCACTTCCTATTGCCAGTGGATCAAGGTGTAGATCTCTCAGCTCCTTCTCCATCATCATGCCTGCCTGTGTGCCACCATGTTTCCTACCATAATGATATGGATTAAACATCTGAAACTGTAATCTACCATAATTAAATGTTTTCCTTTATAAAAGTTGCTGTGGTATGGTGTCTCTCCACAGCAATTAAAACCCTAACTAAGACAGCTATATATGAATTTAATATTTTGACGTTCTGGTAGATTTTAATTTGTAACAGAACTTAAAAATGTTTTCTACTCTAGATTTATTTGTCTAATACTAATATAGGCACTCCTGATTTACTTGGCTGACACAGAAAGTGTAACTTCATCAGTTAGTTTTTGTGTATGACTTTATAGTCAGTGAATTTCATATGAGTTTTATACACAGTGTGCACCTGAGTTTTGTATTTTAAGTCTGTCTTTGTTTCTTTTATCTCCTGGATAATAGTAAATTCAACATCTGGTACTTTCAGTTCATGGCTTTTGTTTCTTTTCTCAATTCACTGCTTCTGTTGGTTCATGTTGTCTTGTGTCTTTTTCTGCCTGATGTGTTGAATTGTGTCTTCAACCTTTATTTGCAAACTGTTGGCAAAGTAATCCCCAGCTTAGTGTATTATCTTTCCCTGGAGAGAATTTATTTTGTATCAGTGTTATTGGAGCTATGGACACACACATGTGACTTTATGGCACAAATATTTCGGCTTTCGTCACAGTTCCTTGATCAACACTTCCATAGATCTTGTTGTTTCCTAAATGACTAAGAGAGCAAACGTATCATTTACAAATGTATTTACCCTTTTGTCCTTTGCTCTTGACACAGCTTCAGAGCAGTAAATGTGAGGTGGTTTTATACAGTGTTGGGTATCTGGGGCTTTAGAGGCAGATCTCAGAAAGCAGAGTTGCTCTCTTTTAACTTATCTCTTAGTCTGAATTTGTGTCCTGTTCTCCTTTCTCTCAAAAGCAGAAATAATGACTGAAGGATTCTCTGGACTTTCCTACTCAGGCTGTTAGTGTTAGACACACCCATTTCAGACCCAGCGGCCTCTAGTCATGCCCATGCAATGAAGACTCCACAACACCCAGTGAATGGGGCTCAGAGAGTTCATATACAGCCAAATAAATGAAAATATATAGAAAATTAATGAGCCCACGTGTTTGAAATATAGTGCACTCCAAGTCCAAGGAAACAGAAGCTTCTTTGCTTGGGACCCTTTCAGACCTTATCCTCTTCCCTTCTTCATCTGACTGCTTATTTGTATCCTTTAAAATATGTTTTTATTACAAACAAGTGTGTCACCTGAGGCCTAGAGTTAACTTAGATAATTAATGAAGGCTAAGGAGAAGATCATGAAAACCCCAATTAGTAGCTAGTTGGGCAGATGTTCTAGAGTTCACAGTTGAGAACAGCATCAAAAGTGGGGGAATCTGGTAGAACAGACACCTCAAACTCTGGGATTTGTTACCACACCTCAAACTATGGAATTTGTTACCACACCCACATAGGTAGAATAGAACTGAATAGAGTTAGAGGTCATGGAGATTCTCTGTGCTGTAAAGTAAATTAGTTGCTTGCTTGTTGATGGGACAATCCCCACCAATTCTGATATCACAGAAGTAATTTGTATTATGAGTATGGGAGAAACTGAGTTAATTTTTCCTCTGTATCTTTAGGTCAAGTATGGTAGAGAAAAAGTTCTTGACAATCTCTCAGTACAATTTCTGTATTAAGTTTCACATTAGGCTGAGGGGCAATCTTTCTAAGAGTCTATTTAGTTTTCTTACATTTTTTTGTGTTTCTTAAGTAGATTTATTAAAAGTGTATATATATATATATATATAGTCATTAAATGGTGTGGTCAACATACCTGTCATCTTATAGAAAGCACATTGCCAAAATACAATAAAATATCGTTGTTGTTGTTTATAGTGCTCATGCTATACATTCTACATCTAAATATTCATATATTATTCTATTCATCATATATGAATACTTCTTTATGTCCACGTACCATATCTTTTCACTTCCCTGAGTCTGTGGCCACTGTTTTGTTCTGTTTCTGCATAGTTGAAATTTTTGAGTCCACACGTAAGTGAAAGTGTACCTTGTCTTTACAATCTGGCCCATGTTACTATTTAACATGATGTCTTTAGGTTTACACAGTTTGTTGTAAATAACATGTTTGCCTTTTGTTATTGTTGTTGTTAAAAAATGAATACTTTCTCACTGTCTGTCTATATCAAGTTTTCTTTACCCATTGATCCACCAATGGACATTTCCGGTTCCTTTGTCTCCTGAGAGCTCGTCTGTTTTGGAAGAATACCTTAATCCCAGAAAATAGGCTTCCAGTGAACTGTATTCAGAAAGCCCCATGCTCTTTAGTGAGGATCTGTGCAGTATTCCAAACCCACAGCTCATGATGATGATTATGAAAACTGCAGCATAGCCTTTTAACTGCCAGTTGTCCTTTTGAAGTAACAACTGATCACTTGGGAAAGAACAATTATTCACCCACTCAAGGCCAACTCATTTTCCATCTTGATAAATTCTGAAATACAGACTTTAGGTAATGTTTTGTCTTTATTGAGAAAAATTTTCTCCTATTTAGTAGGAGAACTGAAACATATGGCCTCATCTGACATGGCTAGGTGTGGAATTACTTTTCCTGGACAAGTCCTTTATACTTGATAAGGAAACATTTCCATTAGTTTTAAGTCATTGAAACTTCATCGATTTTATTTTATTTTTATTTAATGTGTATGGGCATGTTGCCTCCATGTATGCCTGTATACATGTGACATCCTGGTTACTTTGGAGGCCAGAAGAGGGTGTCAGAGCCCATGAAACTGGAGTTACAGCTCATTGTGAGCTGCAATGTGGGCTCTAGAACTGGAATCTGGGTCCTCTGGAAAAGCTACAAGTGCTCTTAACTGCTGAACCATTGTTCCAGCTCCCGAGTCTAATTTCTCAAGGACTGTTTACTCAACAGAAAAGTCTAACTTAAGTCAGAAAGTCTTTTTGCAAACAGAAAATCATTCAACACTGTCCTAGTCATTAAAACTTCAGAAAAATACTGGGGGAAAATAAGTCATTTGAAGTTTTTAAAACCCAAGTTCATTTCCATATCTATTTAAATATTTACATTATTACTGTTATAACTCATGTCATGGGCCTGGTGCAATATGACTACATGAACAGATTGAAAAATCTTGCTTTAATGAAGTTTAGTGAAAGATGAAAAGATTCAAAATTAAAGATGATAGGTGAAAAGTTCTTGTCCAGTTCCTGGCATGCAGTACTGTACTCAAACACTGTGTGTGTGTGTGTGTGTGTGTGTGTGTGTGTGTGTGTGCGCGCGCGCGCGTGCGTGCGTGCATGCGTGCGTGCGTGCGTGTGTGTGTGTGTGTGTGTGTGTGTGTGTGTGTGTGTTTCCAAAGAGCTCACAGTTCTGGACCAGTGAACCCATCTCTCTTGGGTAGAGTTATAAGGTAAACCATGATGAAAGATTAAGTAATAGAGAGGTATGTGGTTGACATTTATTTTGATTGAAGACATCTTATTGACTTTTGAATAAGTAAGCTGAAAACTCATTGAATGAAAGCTATATTTATATCCGCTTATACACAGTCTGACTATCCTTACATATACAAAATTCTCTTGTTGAAATATTAGTATCCAAAGCGAAGGTTTAACTTTGGGAGTGGGGTGAGGGCACAGAAAGAAAAAACTTTTTTAAATGGTGCCAGTGCCTTATTAAAAAGACCCCCCCAAAAAAATGGCCCTATGCATTCCACAATATGAAGGCACAAAGAGAATGGGCCACCGCAGACTAGAAAGTGGGTTCTCACCAGACACCTCATCTCTTGGCTCCCTGATCTCTGACTTCTGAAATCCCAGAGCATCTGTTTTGTAAGTCACCTGGTCTCTGGTGCTTGACTTTGGGGTGAGGTGAACAACACGAGAGCATACTTTTGTTAAAATAATTTTTTAAATTCATTTTACACACCAACCACAGATCTCCCTCTCATCCCTCCATCCCCTCCTCAAAAAAAGTAAGGCCTCCCATGTGTAGCAGGAATCTTAAAAGTTCTTATTAATAAAAACAAACCCAAGGCCAGGTTTGGGGTGAATGCTGGAAGATCAGAGAAGCAGAACCAGCCACAGCTTCCTCCCCTTGCCAATTTCTCAGCTGATCCTGTTTCCTCAGACTGGAAGCCTCTGAGTCCTCATCCAAATAGATCTCAGCTGAACTGCTTCTCAAAAGCCTGAAAGATTAACCAACTCTAGTTCTGGTCCTCATGCCTTAAATACCTTTCTGCTTTCTGCCATCACTTCCTGGGTTTAAAGGTGTGAGTCACCATGCCTAGCTGTTTCCAGGGTGGCCTTGAACTCACAGAGATCCGGATGGATCTCTGCCTCCAGAAGGCTAGGATTAAAGGTGTGAGTGCCACCATTTTCTGGCCTCTATGTCTGTCTAGTGGCTGTTCTGTTCTCTGACCCCAGATAAATTTATTAGGGTGCACTATATATTGGGGAACACGATATCACCACACTCATGGGGAGTCAGCAAAGCCTGGTACATTCAGTTGAGGCAGGACCAAGCCTCCCCTCCCTCCCCCTCGCATCAAGGGTGAGCAAGACATTCCACCATAGGTAATGGGATCCAGAAAGCCAGTTAATGCACCAGGGATAGATCTGGCCCATGCAGATTCCAGAGCTGTTGGGGTCTAAATTTCCTGAGTTCCTACAAGCTTGGTTCAGTTGCCTCTGTAGATTTTCCCACCATGATCTTGGACCCCCCTTGCTCACATAATCCCTCTACCCTCTCTTCAACTGGACTCCTGGAGCTCAGCCTGGTGCTTGGCTGTGGATCTCTGCATCTGCTTCCATCAGTTACTGGATGAAGGCTCTGTGATGACAATGAGGGTATTCACCAATCTGATTACTGGGGTAGGCTAGTTCAGGCACCCTCTCCACTATTGCTAATAATCTAATCTGGGGTCGTCCTTGTCGATTCCGGGGAATTTCCCTAGCACCAAGTTTCTCCATAAATCCATAATGTCTACCTCTATCAAGATATCTCTTCCAGTGGAGAGCACACTTGTTATGTGTTTAGAGAGGCACACTGTTTCCTGTAGCCTCGTCAGTCACCAGAATGGCTATGGACAGCACTTCATGAATACACTATGGAAGCAAGGCTGGAGAAGAAGGTCATCTGGGTTCTGCCATGTCAACAAAGGAGAGGGCTTTGTGGGACAAAAGGCACATGGATAAGAAGAAGCAAGTACATAAATGGAGAAGGGAGGAGACATTTCTGGAAAAGATAATGAGGAGTAAGGGGGACATTGGAAATGTTTTCTGAGCAATGAGAGAAAATCTTGTCTTGCTTGCTAGGCTACCAGAGGAAAGGTATCTTCCAAGGCACCGAGTGCCAGGAAAGATGACAGAACCAGAAAAGAGCATGAGATTTCACTGAGAAGTGACTGCTTTCAGGATGGTCACTTTAAAAGAAAACAGAAACAACAAATCAATCCCTTCTCTATTGCTACCTATGTCTGATCCTCAGGACCAGTGAGTAACAACCATAGGAACATGTTACTTCTAGGTCTATTATTTTACATTATATTTGGTGGGATGGCCTTCAACTGACTATTTAACTGAGGCTGACCTTGAATTGATCCTCCTGCTCAGGGCTTGGATTTACAGGTGTACACCACTGTGTCTGACGTCTCATTCTTCATATTAAAGATGTCATTTTCCTTTCATAGTTATATATTAAAATACCAGAGACCATCTAAATAATTTATCACTTAATTTTAGGTTTAGAAGTATGAAAAAATTCAAACATTATCTATACCAGATAAAGAGCTTTGTCTATCATGTGGAGATGAATCAGTTGAATTGATTTGGTTTTGGTTGCTTTAGGAAGAAGCTTTTATCTTGTTCGGTGGATAATTATGTTGGTGGGTCAAGACCCTCCACATATGCACATATATGTGTCTGGGGATGAGTCTAGGCAATTATGCTATACATTTGTACTCATACTTACAA
>CABHPP010148790.1:0-23658 GCA_902168425.1 Peromyscus attwateri | reverse complement strand
GGCCTGGTCACCTCACAGAGGCCTGGTCACCTCACAGAGGCCTGGTCTCCTCACAGAAGCCTGGTCACTTCACAGAGGTCTGGTCACCTCACAGAGGCCTGGTCACCTCAAGATGCCTGGTTACCTCACAGAATCCTGGTCACCTCACAGAGGTCTGGTCACCAAACAGAAGCCTGGTCACCTCACAGAAGCCTGGTCACCTCACAGAGGCCTGGTCACCTCACAGAGGCCTGGTCTCCTCACAGAGGCCTGGTCACATCAAAGAAGCCTGATCACCTCACAGAGGCCTAGCACCTCACAGAGGCCTGGTTACCTTACAGAGGCCTAGTTACCTCATAGAAGCCTAATCACCTCACAGATGCCTGGTCATCCCACAGAGACCTAGTCAACTCACAGAAGCCTGGTCACCTCACAGATGCCTGGTCATCCCACAGAGACCTAGTCAACTCACAGAAGCCTGGTCACCTCACAGAGGCCTAATCACCTCACAGAGGCCTAATCACCTCACAGAGGCCTGGCCACCTCACAGAGGCCTGGTCTCCTCACAGAGGCTTGGTCACCTCACAGAGGCCTGGTCACCTCACAGAAGCTTAGTCACCTTACAGAGGCCTGGTCACCTCACAGAAACCTGGTCACCTCACAGAGGCCTGGTCACCTCACAGAGGCCGGGGCACCTCACAGAAGCCTGGTCACCTCACAGAGGCCTGGTCACCTCACAGAGGTCTAATCACCTCACAGAGGCCGGGGCACCTCACAGAAGCCTGGTCACCTCACAGAGGCCTGGTCACCTCTCAGAGGCCTGGTCACCTCTCAGAGGCCTGGTCACCTCACAGAGACCTGGTCACCTCACAGAGGCCTGATCACCTCAAGATGCCTGGTCACCTCACAGAGGCCTGTTCACCTCACAGAGGCCTGGTCACCTCACAGAGGCCTAGTCACCTCACAGATGCCTGGTCACCTCACAGAGACCTGGTTACCTCATGTGCCCAGACATGTCTAGTGGTCAGAGGCCTGCCCTTTGCATATCCAGGAATGCAGGCACAGTTCAGACAGAAGTGGCAACACCAATCCCTGCTTTAAAGGAAAATGCCCGTCTCACCCACACTCCTGCTGACAAAGCGTTCTGAAGACATCCTGCTTCAGGTTCCAGAAAACAGAGCCTCCTCAGAAGGTATGGAATCAAGGTAATAATGAGAGTGAGAGAAGAGGAAACTGAGGCAGGAGAGGACCGCTTCCTGACTCTTGGGAAGCACAGCCCTGCAGGGCATCCCCTGTGGGTATGCCTGGAAGCAGACATCACAGGACAAAAGAGAGTTGGCCTGGCTTCCACCCTGCCTTCTGGGTTAACAGCCCCTGATTTCTGAGTGGCATCTAGAGCCCCGTGGATGGCTGCTGGGGCAGCCATGTTTTGTGCCATATCATTTCTCCTAACCATAGACTGGGTTCTTTTTTTTTTGGTTTTGGTTTTTTCGAGATAGGGCTTCTCTGTGTAGCTTTGCGCCTGGAAAGTGCGTTCCAGGAATGGAACGCACTCTGTAGCCCAGGCTGGCCTCGAACTCACAGAGATCCGCCTGCCTCTGCCTCCCGAGTGCTGGGATTAAAGGTGTGCGCCACCACCACCCCTAGACAGCAGGATCATATGAGCCCACAAAGCAGTCCACAGACTCAGCAAAACCAGCAAGCGCCTGGCTCTGGGAAGTGCATAAGACCAAGAGGATCTGACCGGGCTCATGAATACGCCTGGATCCATTCCTGATGAGCGCTCATCAGACTACCTGCTTCTTGGTGATACATTTAAAAGGTTCCCATTTAAGTTAAATACTGAGCAGCTCAGCAGCTAAGCCTGGGCAATTCTCTTCTAAAAGACAAGAGTTTGGTTCCCAGCACCCATGTGGGGCACCTCACACTTGCCTGTAACTCCAGTTACAGGGAGTACAACGCCCTCTTCTGGCCTCTGTGGGTACTGCACACACATGGTGCACATACCCACACACAGACACACATTTTCTTTTTCTTTTTCTTTTCTTTTCTTTTCTTTCTTTCTTTTTTTTTTTTTTTTTTCCCGAGACAGGGTTTCTCTCTGTAGCTTTGTAGCCTGTCCTGGATTTCATTCTGTAGCAGAGTGTCTAACTATTCCTAAGCCTACTCTTGATGAGTGCACACACACACACACACACACACACACACACACACACACCACAGATGAGACACTTAGGCCCAAGGAGAATCTGTAAGTGTCATGGGTTACACTGACTATATTGGGTCTCCTGGCTGCACGGTCGTTTTCGTCTTGTGATTTCTCACATTCTGGCCACACTCAAAATCAACATGGTGGGAGTGTCCCGCACAGTGGGCCATGTGTTGTAGGCTTGGTCCCCAGGGCACTGGCATCAGGTTGTGTGTGGCACCCTTAAGAAGTGAAGCTAGGGCTGGAGAGATGGCTCAGTGGTTAAGAACACTGACTGCTCTTCCAGAGGACCGGGTTCAATTCCCAGCACCCACATGGCAGCTCACAACTGTCTGTAACTCCAGTTCCAGAGAACCCAACACCATGGCAAAACACCAATGCACATAAAAAAATAAAAATAAATTTAAAAAAAAGAAGTGAAGCTGACTGGGAGAGTATTGTTGAGTTGCTGAGACCCCTGCAAAGAGACTGGTAATCCCAAGAGGTTGTGATAAGAACAAACCAGCCTCTCCCCTGCCTCCTTGTTTATTGTTTATGATGCTTTTCCCCCTATGTACTCCCGCCATTGGGATTTCCCGGCATGCAGTGATGCTAAGGGAAATCTGAAGATTCATCCCATGCCACCAGGATGTTCAGCCTCTGAAACACTGAGCTAAGTGCCTTATACTTCCTACTTTATAAGGCAGCCAGTCTCTGGTGTTTTGTTACAGCATTGAAAAGCTGATTAACATAAGGTCATTAATCCACTCTGGGCACCTCTGGGTCTCAATCCAAGGGAGGTACCAGGAACTTAGGGACCCCACATTTAGCTAAACATGAATAGTCTAATCCCCCACAAAAGGGGGGAAGGGACATGAGGGTACCCTCTTACCCCAAACCATATTTCAAAACTAGACATTTTTTTTTTTAATGCATACAGTGTTCTACTAGGAAAAGGGCGCCAGATCTCATTACAGATGGTTGTGAGCCACCATGTGGTTGCTGAGAATTGAACTCAGGACCTCTGGAAGAGCAGCCAGTGCTCTTAACCTCTGAGCCATCTCTCCAACCCCCAAAATGGACATTCTTAACAAGCTAGGTCATTCATTGTATGTTGATGTAACAAGTAAATTCAGTAAAGGGGAGAATTAGGAAACAGCACGAGGACCAACATAATTTGCTCAAAGTATACATCTGGGGGGGGGGGGGCAGAAAATATTTTCCGAGAGGGTTCTGCCAGGCTGAGAATGGGACAGAGTAATATGCTATATGACACGATTCCATAATATCTGAATTTACATCGTTTTCAACTCAGGAATAACAGAGGAGGGAGGAGGGAAGCCATTCTTTGGGTCTCAGCCGGTGAGAGAGGTCAGGAGGCTTGGCAAGAGAGTTCCAGAACATGACCCTGGCCAGAGAGACCACCTGCCCAGACTGGGGACATTCCAACCTTCATCCAGGACAGAGTCCTCGCCAGCAAGAGGAATGTCGTCTCCCCAGCATGACACTGCCCCCCTGGAAGCCTGAGCAAGAGACACGTGTTACTCTTTCGCCCCAGGAAGCAGAACCGGTGGGCAGGGAGTGTGGGCACAGGTAACAAGGTCACCTGTTCTGGGTGTCATTTCATCCTGAGTGGTGTGAATGCATTCCCACGCAGACGAGAAATCAAGTGTAAACATCTAACGCACGGTGCTTCAGAAGAGCCGGAGTGTGACAGGGCACGCGTCAAATGTGCAGCGTTTGTGGACAAACAGCCGCTGGAGAACAATGGACTCATTTAAAAAAAAAAAAAAAAAAAAAAACCGCTCCTTAAGAAGAATATAGGTGTGTGTGGATTTAGTCTTACTTACTTCTTCCACTTCTGGCCCCGCCACTCAAAGACAAACACTTCACATTTTCTTAGCAGCTCCCTTCCAAGTCTGTTGTGCAGGAGCGGTTTGTTTTGCTTTCATAATTCGGGTCATTTTCATGTCAGACTTTTAGTAACTACCTTTGAAAGGACCGCATGTGAGTAGAAGGCGCGTGATGTGGCATTATGATATGTAGATGAGCGGTCTTCCTCTGTTGCTTTTGTGGGGGTCAGGACAGCATCAGGGCCAGCAAGGCGGCTCTGTAGGGACAGGCACTTGTCACCAAGCCTGATGACCTGAGTTCAGTCTCCAAGTCCCAGAGTAGAAGGAGAGAACTGACTCCACAAAGTTGCCTTCTGACCTCTGTGTGCAGTTACACACACACACACACACACACACACACACACACACACCCCAAAATTAAAATGTCATTTATAAAAATTTAAAGACAGGGTTTCATGTAGCTCAGGCTGTCCTGGAACTTGCTATGAAGCTGAGGGTGACCTTGAACTCCTGATCTTCCTGTCTCCATGGGGCCTGTACTTCACACATGCTAGGTAAACAGTTCTAGGGAGCTACACTCTGAATCCAGGTAAGAACATGCTTAAAGGCAGGTGCGTGGTCCTCCTCAGAGCAGCAAAGCTCTGAGAAATCTCTATGGAAATTCTGTCTCCCTGCCCCCTCTCAAGCGTGTGCTGGCTATTAACTAAGCCAACGCAGTCCTGGGTCTCAGGACACCTCCCTCCCCATCATCCGCTCGAGGGTGTCTGATGGTGAGGGACACTGTTTGTGTTGGAGACCTGAAGAGGAGGGTGTGGGTCCCTGGGAGAGTGATGGGGGTGGGTTGGAGGAGGGTACAGGAATGGGAAGATGATGGATGGGAGGGATGCCGGCCCAAGACAGGGAAACCACCAGGGAAGGGGGTGGGAAATAGGGATGAGGATGTGGGAAGTGGGGATGAGGATGTGGGAAGAGATGGAGATGCAGGCTGTAGCCTCAGGTTTCTCCCTGGGAGGGTGCATCATGGTGAATCTGCTGGAGTGCAGGCCTACGGTGTGCTGTACCACTGGGGGTGCTCAGGCTCAGAGCCACATGCTGCTCCTGGGAGAAACTGGCTCCAAGGGGATGTGCAGACTTCAGTTACTATGTGTGAATTTAGGGTCCGGATGGGGACAGGGTCCCAGTCCCTGAGGGGGGTGGGGCCAAGGGGGATAAAGAAAAGACAGATGAAAGCAAGGTGGAGAGGGGAGAGAGGTGGGGGCGGGGGGGGGGCATGAGAGAGCTGAGGAGGGCCTGTATGCCTGCTGTGGGGGGAGGGCATAGGTCAGATGATAGAGCTGGGTAAGCAATGGGCAAACTGGCATTCCTGAGAGGAAGGTTTCTCCAGGGGCTGCAGAGATGGGGCGTGGAGACAGAGAAGACAGAAGGCAGGCCAGAAACAGGGATGGGGCCGGCTTCTGCCTCTGCCAACCTGGACACACTCTTTTCCTTGCTGGCATCCAGACCCTCAAGGCTTACCCCACTCCACCTGGTCCCAGCACCCTACCTTTGCCCCCACGCCTAGCTGGGTCCCATCCCCACCCACCCACCAAGGCCTCCTCTCCTGTCTCACTTTCTCTTGGCTGCAACAAGAAAAGTTGCAGCCAAGTCCCTGACTGGTGCAGGAAGACACCTCAGTGGCCCAGAAAGAGAAATAGCGTAGGTCAGGGGCTGATTCCAGAAACAGTGCTAGGTTAATGGATGCCATAGGCAGAGGGACCCTGACGCCAACGCCAACCAGGAGGCCCAGGCACAGAGGAGGAAGGGGTATCCTATGGAGGGAAGGGTGTGAATGGGGGCTTCTGGTCCAGGCTCTGTCTCCCTCTCAACCCTTCGCCTCTTCATTGCAGACCTCTCAGCCCCTCTCCCATCCTCTGTGGAGATCCACCAGTGGAGGTTGAGCAGCTGAGGTTCAGGGAGGAAGGTCATCCACCACAGACCGCACAGTGGCAAACCCACAGCTTCCCACCCCCTCCTCCCTCCTTCCAAACCCTGCCCACCTTTCTCCTGTCTCTGGCTCCATTCCAAGCCACCTTCCTCCTCTCCTTCTCCCTCCTCGCCCAGAGCGGTTGGGCCTTAGCCTCCTCCTTCTGACTCTTAATAGTGGCATTTCCTAGATTCTAAATGCTCGCCTCTGTCCCTCCCTTCCCTCACTGTCTCTCTGTGTCTCTCCTTTTATCTCCTCTCTCCATCTCTGCCTTTCTCTGTATCCATCTCTTTGTCTCTGTCTCTTTCTGTTTCTCTCCCCCAACTATCCCCACCCCCGATCACATTCTGACCCCCTGACTCCCTGTGCCTCCCCTCTCCCTTTCTCGGGGTGTGCCCCTCCCTGGCACTCCCCCCTCTCTGCATCTCCCCCTTCCTCCTCCCTCCAAGCTTCTACCCGCTTCTCTCCTGTTCCCGTTTCTGTCTGACAAGCCGGCTCCACACACACCCTCACTCCCAGACACATATGTGTGCAGGCTGTCACACACTCACACACCTGGGGGCACAACACACTCACACGCACGTGCACACATCCCATCTCATCACCTTCTGATGAAAAGACACCCCCCCCAATGCCAATGCACCCCCCCCCAATGCCAGTGCTGTCTGTCCAGGCTCTGGAAGAAACCAGGGACGAGGAGGTGTCTGGGGGGTGGGGAGCAGAGGAGAGCAGGAAAGATGGTGGGTACCCCTCCACACTGGCCCTGTGCTCTGAGCATGTGGCCAGATATTATTTTAATAAGCTCAGCACATCTTGCCCTCACACCAGCTGCCGCACGCCCTCACCCATCCTGTGGATCTCGTTTATTTCTCGTTAACAAAATCACCTGTTTGTCAAATAGGGACAGCTCGGTGAGACATTAAATTGTGGGGAAGCTGAGGGGGGCTCGGGGACTGCTTGCAGGTGGCAGGGAGGGTGGGAGGAAGAGGAAGGGGGACAGAAAGAAGGTGGAGGTGACCTGAGTTCTGACTAGAATCTGCCCATGAAGCATCAGGCTCTATCTCACCCCCTACCCCAATAGTTGTGTGGTAGCCACAGAGAACAGGGCAAGGCTGGGGCTCAATTTGGGATGGAGACTGGGCTCAGGGCAGTGGGGACTTGGTGGCCCACTTCTGTCTCTTAGGGAGAGATCTCTACAACTGTGGATTTGTGCCCCACCGTGCACTATTGTGTCTCAGTGAGGAAAGGACCCTTATCTCCACGAAGCACAGGAGACCTGGGGTGGGCAGGCCTGGGTTTGAATCCCCGCTAGGCTACTCTCCATCTGTGCAAGCCAAAGCCCACCCCTTCTCCCTCTCTGAGTCTCTTTCTTACAGCCCTGATGTGAGGCTATTGTCTGTAGCTTGGTGGAGCTGGCTAGTTGATTCTTCAAAGAGACATGCTACACACAACACTCCACCTGCTGCCTGGACGGGAAACATGGCCCACTCCACCACGTGACTATCTTTGTCTACAGCCAAGTTGGAAAGAGGACTGTGATGTCCTCACAACCACCCACGCTGTCATTGCCCTGGGCTGCCTTCTTGACACACGCTTCTCCTGCTCTCGGGGTTGCCCATAGTTGTTGGCTTATTCCCTTCCAAACTATGAGCTCCATGAGGCAAGGGTCCCTGCTGCTTGGCTCATCTCAAGGACAAAGCATTTTAAGACCTGCTTGTTTGGATTGGCAAGGCTCAGTAGTAGAGTGTTTGCCTAGCATCTCTCAGCATGGCAAAAAAAAAAGTAGATGGATAGATAGATAGATAGATAGATAGATAGATAGGCAGACAGATGATAAATATGTAGGTAAGATGATAGATACATAGGTAGATGATAGATAGATAGACAGACAGATGATAGATGACAGATGGATAAATGGGTGCTAGATGGATAGATAGGTAGATGATATACAGACAGGTGATAGATAATAGATAGATAGATAGATAGATAGATAGATAGATAGATAGATAGATAGATGGTAGACAGACAGACAAACAGACAGGAAGGTAGATGATCGATAGATAGTAGCTAGATGACTGATGGGTGGAAGGAATAGCTGCTGGAGTCGCACTGGCTCGGCCTCTACCACAGACCTCCTGTATCAAATTGTGCTTCTTCAGGCAGCGTTGTACGTCGAGAGCACTGGACAGCCCCGATGAGTTGTCAGAGGGAACTGCTATGCCCGTCACCCAGGCCCCCCAGGGGAACATCTTGTAGAATACCAGGCCAAAAAATACAAGCAGGAACTGACCGGGATGCAGTCTGCTGGCCTCACACAGGCCAAAAGGGCTACACTATTCCTTTCACTTCGCCCTCCTCCGTGGATGCTTTTAGTTCTGTGCGTGTTTAGCTCACATGCAACGTCGTGTGGCCAGCCACCCCAGGAGTCAGGGGACAGAAGAGTCAAGCAAAGATTCTCCTGGCTTTCAAAGACACACCTGCCTTCCTCCCTATACCTCCATAGTCTTCTTCCCAGCCAACCCGCGCACATGTGCCGTGGCTGAGAACCAAACACCAAGAGACTTCTCTCCCCCATATTCACCCTGTCCCAAGCATCCCTCTGGGCAAGAAATCCTAGTGAAGTGTCCTCTGACACTCCTCCAGTGGTCACGATTTCCTGTGGGAACCGGAGTAAAGTCTTGGCCTCGGGAGATCTCTCTCAGTCCCCTGATGTATATAGTGAAAATACAGTATTGCCGGGGGTGGGGGGACTGAATAAGATGATGCTGTCCAGTGCTTCTGAGAAAGCGAGGAAAGATCTTGGGGCCACTCCAAGAGCTTCCAACTTGAGATGGACTTGAGATGCTCAGGGCTGCATTCTTCACAGCCGAACAGTGACCCACAGAGCTACAGCCCGTGAGATTCACGCCAGCACACCCATACAATAAAATGTCTCTTCGAACGCATGCCATGTGGATTGAATAATTGCAATGAAAGATATCCATACTGTTTATTGGGCAAATCACTGTCCTAGGCTGAATTGGTCACACTGGGGATGGATCCAGAGCTATGTCCATGCTAGGCAAGTGCTGTATCACAGAGCCCATGTTATCAACTTTATTTTATTTATTATCACGGTATGTGTGATGCAGAGGGGAACAGGTGTGGAGGTCAGAGGGCAAGATTGTGGAGTCGCTTCTCTCCCTGGGGACCAAACTTAGGCCTGTGAGGCAAGGACTTGTACCCACTGAGCCATCTTGCCAGCCCTGAGCCCATTTTTTTTTTAATCAGATCTACAATGAAAACTAAATACATGAGTGACATCACACACAACTTACAAGCATGCAAAATGAAGTCTGGGTCCCGTGTCACCTGTGCTAACTGCTTCAACGCCACTCCTCAGAAGGAAGTTCTGGGGATGTGTTCTGTGTGTATCTGTCAGGACAGTGTGTGTGTGTGTGTGTGTGTGTGTGTGTGTGTGCGCGCGCGCGCTAACACACAGGGAGTCATGATATATATATATATACCAATAGACAACTTTTCTCACCCATCCATGTATGTGCTAGGTTGCTAAACAAGACAAACGACTTATAAAACATCGCACACCAAGTGATACTCTCTAAGTAGATGTGGGGGAAAAAAGTTTCATCTCTGAAAAATAAGTATGAAATTTTAGTAGCCAGTGGGAATGGGAAGGGAGGCTGAAAACCAAAGTGAGGCCCTCTATACTATAGAGCAGCGGTTCTCAGCCTTCCTTTAATACAGTTCCTCATGTCGTGGAGATGCCCAACCACAAAATTATTGTTGTTGCTACTTCCTAACTGTCCTTTTGCTATGAATCAGAATGTAAATATCTGATATGCAGGATATCTGATACGTGGCCCACAAAGGGGTCACGACCCACAGGTTGAGAACCACTGGTATAGAGCAGAGCATCTATACTGTAAGGAGTATAGTGTTCACCTTTGCGGGCTTCATTTTTCCCCATCCATAAATAGGACCACTCAGTGGCAACTCCCAAAGGGACATCTGGCGATCTCTGAAGACGTGTTGGTTGTCACAGTGGAGGCTGGTGGCATCTGGTAAGTAGAAGCCGGGGTGCTGCTTGGCATCCTGCCATATCCTGCGTGGCCCCCACAGCATGGGACTCAATCATCACAGTCACACGGGACCGGGTCTATCATCCTAGCCAGTCAGGGGTTGGAGACAGGAGGACCAGGAGTTCAAAGCCAGCCTAGGCGATTTAGCCAGAACCCATCTCGAGAAGCAAGCCAAGAAATCAGTTCAAAATGTCCAAGTGCCAAAGGTAGAAACACCTTGACTGATACCTGTGCGCCTTCTCAGAGGTTCTTATCACGGTCATCATCGTCATCAGAAAATCATGACATGCTCATGAGCACTGTGAAAAAGCTAACAGGTTCTCTTCACCCAGGCCGGCCTTGAACTCACCATGTAGATGACCCTGAACTTCTGATTCTTCTGCCTCCACCTCACTGTGCCTGGTTTGTGCGATGCTGGGTATTGAACCCGGGGCTTCGTGCAGACCAGGCAAGTACTTTACCAACTGGAAAATGTCCCCAGCCCAAAGTTGAACTTTTTTTTTTCAAACCTCCAGGATGTGGTCCATTTCCTGACACTAACCTCATGCAAGCCACTGGGCCGATTCGCTATCCAGGTGAGCACACAGATGCCACACACTTGCTCCAGGGACCAAAGCCATAAGAGGGTCCCCACTTCTCCTGCCCAAGGCCAGGGGCAGCAGGGTTTGAGGTGGGCAGGCAGACTCACGGTGTGCTGCCGGCCTGGCGTGGAGCCCCAGCCGGGGGGCTGACCAGCTGGCCGGGCCCTGAGTGGGGGCCCAGCTGCCCAGCTCGAGCTCTGGCCCTCACTCCCTTCCCGGCTGCTCCAGGAGCGGAGAATTAACGAGAAGGCGGTCTGCGCACCTCCCGGGCTCATTAGCCCCTGGGTCTCATTCTCCACCAAAAGCTAGAGTTCTGCTTGTGGCCTCACGCTCCACTGCTGGGTCTGTGATTGTGGCCAGCCGTTCTCCTGCGTCCCACCGGGGGCCACTCCTCCCCATCTGCTCCCTGCTCACAACCCTGGGCCTTTGTCTTCCCCTTTTCCACCTCCCACCTCCCTCCGGCTGCCCCTCTTGACTGCCGCCATCATCTCTTCGCTCCTCTTGGCAGAGGCCACTAGACCCTGCCGGCTCCTTTCAGTGCTCGAGTCCCAAGCCTCTCCTGTCCCTCATCGCAAAGGGGGAAGGAAAGAAAGAAAGAAAAAAAAAAGAAAAGAAAAGAAAACAAGAGCCAGACGCTTTCTGGACACAGGACGGAAAATGAGACCTTTATCGTGGTCACTCTACAGATGTAAAAACTGAGCCCCCCCCCCCCCCCACAAGAAAAGGCTTACCTGAAAGTCAAGGGCATGTTGGAGAAGGGTGGGAGGTGTGGCTCTTGCCTAGGGAGCTTGCCTAGGATTCATGAGGCCCTGGATTCGTTCCTCAGCACCCCCTAAACCAGGTGTGGTAGCACATGCCTGTAATCCCAACACTCGGAAGTTCAAAAACATAGGCCAGCCTGGGCTACACGAGATCATGCTAGAGAATCAAAAACACAGTTTTCAACTAAATATCTGAGGAGTCCTCAATGGGTTCCACACCCCTGACTCAACTGTGGGAACACCACGTGAGCCAGACCTCTATCGTGAGGGAGGGACATCAGAAGGCATTGAGTCCAGGGACAAGTTTGGGCTAAGACTGGAGGTCCCCACCTGCTCCAGTGTCTGCCTGCTCCCTTTCAGCCCATCTCAAGCCCTGTTCTGGGGGAGCCTCCTTTCTAGACCCTGGACCACAGGTTGGGTAGTGAATGTCCTTGCTGTTTCCAGCCTTGTGGTCCCAGTTGCAGAATTTCAGGCCTGCCTTGTAAGGAACAAGACATGTAAGTGAACGGGCACTACTGGGTTTCAATAAAGCTTTATTTACAAAGTGGGCCCTGAGCTGAGTTTGGCCCTCCAGGGTCCACTTGCTGACTCCTCTCCTACTTCTCTTCGTTTGGGACTGTCTCCACCTAGGTTGGGTTTCTTTCCTTGTGGGCTCTTTTTTTCTTTAGCTGGGCAGCCCCAGAGACTTCCTTTAGTCTTCATTGAATAAGATGGGAGCCAGAGGAGAAAACAGGATGCTGTCTTTAGATCAGAGGCCCAGGTGGCCAGCCCACGGCCCACCAGCCTGAGTCTACTCTAGATTCCTACCCCGGGTTAGTGTGCAGAGACCTGATAAACACCCCTCCCATCTGCATCCAGGGCTGTGCTGAGTCTGAAATACCTGAGCCCAGTGATAAGACCTTGAGCTGAAAACCCATGGGATGGCTGCTTCTCTTGGTCTCGGCTTTGTGCCTCAGTTTCCCCAGGGTTAACAGCAGGTTAAGACTGGGAGCAGCGTCCATTGGATGGTTTGTTTGCTCCCATAGAGAGGTGGGAACATCCATCCTTTATGCCCGCAGAGCACAGTTTCTGAACACGAGCTCCCTATGCCAGGGTACCATCGGAGAAGGGCATCAGCTGTCAGGGAGCCCATCTTACCCCTTGGTTGCTGAAGACCTCAGGTGCTACCCCAATCTCTGTTGCCTCCCTTGAGATAGGAGTAACTGTATCTTTGGCCACTGCGTATGAAATCCCCAGTACAGCCTAGAACTGTGACACATAGGCAATAAACCACTGTGAACCATGTCACTTACCAAAATCCTCCGGGTGGGAGGCTGAGAAGAAATACATGCTTGTTTCCATTTGGCAGACCACTGTGGCAAGGTGTACCTGTGAGAGGCATGCTGCCTGAGGCCCTGTGGCCTGAGGACTGTAGTGGTAGCTTGTGAAGAGTCTCAGCTGTCAGGATTCCCAAGCCTCAGCAAGGGCTCCTATTGGAGGAAGTTGGTTCCCCAGGCTTTGAACATCTGCAGGGACTTGCTTAGGCCGGGTGCGTGGACCTTTCTGGTCACCCAGGTCATGTCTGAAAAGTGAAGGCAGCTCCAGAGCTCCCCAAGAGAAAGCCTAGAGCACCACCATCCACCATCCAGCCCTGCTTCTCCCTCTGCCTAACCTGCCCAACTGCCCTGCTTCTTCCTCCAAGAGTTCACTGGAGAGCACAGCCCATTAAGGCACCTGCTGCTGCAGGTCCATCTCAGGGGCTGTTTGCAGGGGGAGCTGTCTTGACATGCCTGGACGGCAAGCCTGGGAACCCGCGCCTGGCAGTGTATATATCATTCCTAGCGTGCTGGACCCATCACATCGCTCGCTTTCGTATGGGGAGAATAAGAACAGGAATCTGAAGGAAGCGCTTTCGCTGGGTGTATCATCCTTGCCCGCTCTGCATTTTCTTCGCTCCGATGAGCCTCACATCCAGGCAGCCTTAGCGCTGAAGAACCCCAACTTGGCGACTGCTGAGATGTACAATTCTGGAATGTACAACCCACCGAGCCTGGGGTTCGCTGGGTCTGGGGACACTGGAGAATGGGCACTTCCAAATTCCAAGTGACAGAGTTGCTGCTGGCACCAGGGCTGCGCTTAGAAAACTGGAAGCCAAGTGACTGAGGGCCAACATTCAAAGACACCACTGTCAACATCTATCGCATGCTGTGTGATCTTAGGGAAGTTACCAAGCCTCTCTGAACCTCCATTTCATTGGGTAGGAAGTGGATGGAGGGCTGAAATGGAAGATCAGAAGTTGAAAAGCTCGCTGCACCAGCGGTCAAGTGGCCCACAATATGTGACCTCTATACTTAGATGGCCACACACACTGCACAAGCTTTAGTTCATTACAACCTACGTGAGTAGTGACGATTAACGAGTTATCTTTAACCAAGGCTGCCTGTTGCTCTCAGCCTCCCTGTCTCATTGTGGGATGGTCCCCATCTCCACACACTCTTTTTTTTTTCTTATTTATTTGTTTGTTTGTTTGTTTGTTTTAGGCAAGGTCTTCTTATGCAACCCTGACTGGCTTTGCCGTGGAACTCGCTCTGTAGACCAGGCTGGCCTCGAACTCATGCAGACCTGCCTGCCTCACCCTTCCGAGTGCTGGGATTTAAAGGCACGGGTTACCACGGCCAGGATTTTCTGCCCTTTTTGAGAGGAACAAACCGAGAGGCACGACCTTGCTGAAGGTCAGATGCCCAACCTACGCTCTGTCCTCCCCTCGGCTCTGTATCCCAGTCCCTACGCAATCTCCCCTCCCAGAGCTCCATGGGCCTCTCTGGACAGACATCACCCCAAACAAGGAGAGAATAAAGAGCTTCCCGTCCACACCAGAAGAAAAACAAACCCCCACCACCCTCCATTGCCCGCGAAGGCGATGATGGATCTCTGTTATTGCTGGCGTTGGAATCACTACCAGGGGAAATAGATCAAGGTACACTTTGCTGGTGAGCGCTCTCCGGATGTCACAGACAGGGCTGCAGGGGAAAGCCGGCCCGCCCGCCTTTCTCTTCCCATGCTCCTTGCTTCCCCTGAATACCAGAGGTGGCTGGGCAGGCTCAAATGGGGCACAAGGCAGGGGTCCCCCGGATGGAGGAGACCCCAACGGGTCTACAGCTTGGGGGGTGGGAGCTATTGTTAACTTTGCCCTCCTCCTCCCTCCCATTCTCCGGCTCCATTTCTTCCCAAGTACCTCATCGGACCCTGGCCTCCCCTTGCTTGTAACAATAGAGAAGGGGCAGTCTTGGGTTAGGAGGGTCCAAAACAAAGTGTCTTCTCCTGAGGTTATATTTGGAGTGGGTCTAGAAAGCAATCACCTCATCCCATATCCTCTGGGGCCATTTTGGCTCGAAACTCCCAGCTCTGCTCTTCCCGTAAGGGGGTCAATATGGGAACATCTGGGGCTTGAAGCCCAGTGGAGGACATCAGAAGGGGCGGGGGCTTCTGTTTGTGGACGCTGCCCCCATGTTGGTAGATTCACAGTGGTATGGACGGATCCGCCGTGGGTTACTGGCTTTGCCTAATGCTTGGCCTGAGGCTGTGTGGGTCTGGTCCCTGCTGAAACCAACTCTCCAGCCTCACATCAGGGAGTAGAAGGGACAAGGGGCTTTACACAGTTTAAAGCCAGGCACATACACACAAATGTCACCCTCTGAGGGACCACTGGGCAAGCCGTTAAAGCTGCTGCGAGCCTTATTCTTTCCATCTGTAAAATGGGGTCATCTTGCCTATGCCCAAAGAGTGAAAGTAGATTGAATGATAATAATCATGATCATACCCATTAAATGCCTGGAGGAGCCATGAGAGCTGGGCTAGGGCTGCCACGATTTTGATTTTACGTGGACTCGTTCATGACCTTCACCGGCAGGTTCCAAGGACTGGGGAGGCAGCTTGGTTGGTAGATGGCTTGCCTATGTGCATGAAGCTCTGGGTTCCACCCCCAGCACGGCGTAACTGAGCATGGCGGATCCTGCCTGTCATCCCAGCACTCTGGGGGTGGAGACAAAGAGGTTTAGAAGTTCAAGTCTGTCCTCTGCTACACAGCAAGTCTGAGGGTAGCCTGGGCTACGTGAGACACCATCATTACAAAAGAAAAATCCAAACACCTGGAGGTGCCACTCTTGCCCACGTTTTACAGAAACTGAGGCACAGAGTGCCCGCTGCTCAGTACCACAAGTCCCTCCCTTCCTCCTTGTCTTGTTCTGTCGCTCGCTGCACCATGCCCTCCCTACCACACCTTCACTGGGGACCCAACCAAGCCCCTGTCTTAAATACAAATGGTCCCCAAGACCAAAGCTTGACGTCACGCCACCTGACACTCGGGTACTTGACAGAGAGGGTTGTGTCAACTCTGCTTCATAGGGATCTCTGGTCATTGGTGTGTCATTTGTGTCGGGGGACAGATCTGGTCATTTCTGGTCATTTTTGGAGGGGGGCAGTCATATCCATCCTCAGGAGCTGCCACAATTCCCCAGGGCCTTGAGAAAGATGATCCGTAGACCCCCATCTCAAAACCTCTGCTTTGGGACAACATGCCCAGAGTCTCTAACCATCCCCCGACCCTGGCTATCTCAAGCTGCTTTATTTTGTGTTCAGATGGAAGCTTTGTTGCTCCGCCTGTACTCCCAGGTAAACTGCAGCCTTTTCTCTTGGGAAAAAACACTGTTTGGGAAAACCTGCCAGAGGTTCCACATCCACCCAGCTGTGGCCTGCTCATTCCCTGCCCACACCTTCCCTGAAGCCCCAATATTCCATTTTGCAGAAAGGATCTCACGTTTAGCCAGAATCCAGCCCTGGTTTCTTGGGGTTAGACAGACACGTGGGCTTGGGAACTTAGTAGCTATCCAGAGAAGAATGTAACAGGACCTGCAAGCACCTTGAGGTTGCTCTTGACAGTGGGGAGCGATCTGACGGATGGGCTTTTCTGGCTAAGGCTGCCAAGCAGGAAGACAAGGAACAGGCCACACAGAGAAAGGCCAAGTGCAGCTCAGGCCATGTTTATAGGCAGCATGGTCTACAGACAGGAACAGTTCCTAGAGGTACAGAACACCATTCCTGTTAGAAGTGAAAACTGCATGGGTGTAGACAGGCTGATGGTGTCCACTATGGAATGGATGAATAGACAGATGAATGGATGGGTGGGTGGGTGGGTGGATGGATGGATGGATGGATGGACGGACGGACGGACGGATGGACGGGTGGGTGAATGGATGGATGGATGGATGGATGGATGGATGGATGGATGGATGGATGGGTGGGTGGGTGGATGGATGGATGGATGGGTGGGTGGGTGGGTGGGCGGGTGGGTGGATGGATGGATGGATGGATGGATGGGTGGATGGGTGGGTGGGTGGATGGCATCCTGGGTACCAAACACTGGGCTGGGCTCTAAAGACTTTAAAATAATTTAAATGGCTAACAAACTCATGCCAACAGGAAAGGTACAGGCACTCACTCACACAATTGATCACGCTGAAATATCCCAGCACATATGACCACATTATAATCAGCCATGAATATCTGCGGGGGGGGGGGGGGAGGTGATGAGTTTCCAAATTGAATCCAGGACTCCTATGCCCTTAATGTGCTCTGAGGGTGAAGACCATTTGGGGCTCAAATCATGTGGAGAATTCCATGTGCTGTCGTTACAACAGTAAAGACCTCTGAAAAGGAAGTGGTCTCAGGTTGTATAACATAATTTGCCAAACACGTTTAGCCCCTAAGATGCAAATTAAACTCAGTATCATGGAACTGGGCGGGTCACTAGAATGGGATCATTCTGAAGACCTCCCATCAGAACATACTACCACTGCGGCCTGGGTCCACATGCAAATTATCCAATACGGCAACCCACGTTCAGGCTATACAATATGGCAGCCCACATCGTGGCTATCCAATATGGCAGTCCACATCCAGGCTACCCAACATGGCAGCCACAGTGCTGCGGGAACAGTTGAGCTGAGGCTAGCTAAAATGGGGAGAGCATTTCTAATTTTCATTCATTTACCTTCAAATTAAAGGCTTGTAGTGAGCTTTTTGGACAGTACAGCTTCACCTTTTTTGTCCAACGCCTGAGTCCCACAGTAGGAGAAGTGATTGGCGGGTAGAGCCCTCCACAGACCACAGTCTTCCCATAACAATGGCTGCTGTGTCCTGAGCGTTTACTGAAAGCCGGCGCCCATAGTTTGATTTAACCCTTTAACAACAGTGTTGCCTCTCGGTCCATTTTCAACGTGAAGAATTGAAAGTACAGGGAGCACTCAGTGACTTGTTCAAACCTCCATGACCAAGAATTTGTGCCTGGGTCAGTCCGAGCTCCCTCTCTTCCCACAGTCACATGCCCAGGATGGTTTCTACAGCACGCAAAGAACCAGCCTTAGGATCCAGAGAGGGACACCTTTATGCTTCTTACCCTTCCTCAGTGGGGCGTGCCAACCACGACATACCACTGACTCTGTATGAGTGTTGGGCTGGACACAGGGGAGGCAGAAGGATGGGGAGCTGAGGAAGGCAGGGGTGCCCCCCTCCCGAACTCCTTGCCTATTTGGGGCTGGCAGACGCAGTAAGCAATCACTCACAATGCATCAAGACAAGAGCCCCAAGAAGAACCACATCCCTCCTGTCACCCAGGCTGGGCTGGTCCACCTGAGCCCCCGACTCCTCCCTCACAAAGAAGTCTGCAGGGCCCTCCCCTGATGCGTGGCACCCTGCTCAGGAGCGAGGGACAGGAGCCCCTGCCTTTCAGCCCTTGCTGAGTCCAGATAAATCTCTTCCTCCTCTCCCTGCGCCTCTGAAAGTGCCCGGTCTAGCTAGGGTTTCTCCCACTTATGCGGCTCATGAATATTTAACAGCATCTGCCGTGGAGGCGATAAAGCCCTACCAATCCTTGACAAATATGTCCTAATCTTTTCAATTTCGGGGTGCAAATATGCCTTCTGAGTCCTGTTTGTCACCTAGATTAATGGCCCAGGGTCCCATAATCCTTTGGTGCTAATTCAAGTGGTGGCTGGCCGGCGTGTGCCTGTTAGGGGGATGCTGGGAAACACACACACACACACACACACACACACACACACACACACACAACAGAGTAATTAGTCAAGGGAAGACTTGTAGATTGTGTGTGTGTGTGTGTGTGTGTGTGTGTGTGTGTGTGTACATGCACATGCCCTTGTTATGTGTATGGTGTTCCTGTGTTTGTGTCTCCATGTTCACAGGCATTTAGGTGTATGTAAGAGTTTTATGTATTTCCCTTGTCCATCTGTGTATTCTGTTTGTGTGAATACATACCTGTGAGCCTGGGCTTAAAAGGTGGATGCTGTGTCCATGCCTCCCTCGGTGGGAGGAGGGAGGGAGTGAGCAGGTGAACCATTTCACACTGTGTATGTTCCATTTGATTTCTTCCTCCTGTGTGGGTGCTGATGAAGAGAAAATAGATGGTGGTCACGGGTAGAGAAGACAGAAGGAAATATAATCTACAGAAAAGATTCCCACGGAATATGTTTGGCGTGTGTCTGAAAAGCAACCCCCCCGCACCCCACACCCCACACCCTCAGGGGCATGTTAGTTTCAAACGTTCTGAGTCACTGGCCCTGGGAGAGGCATAAGGTCAGAGATCCTCAGGAAAATGTGGATTTTACAGAGAGGAGGCAAAGCCAATCTGTGTTGCGTGGTTTTTTGTGTATGTTTTTGTGTGTGAGGGTGTGCTGTTTGAAGACCCTCCAACATGGGTCTAGTGCAGGCACAATCCACAGGAATCGAATATAATCAAACATGCTTGTCTGCTTTGCAGGTCCTCAGTTCCCCCCTCCACTCCCTCCCCTTCTCCCTCCCCACCCCATCTCTCTCCCACTTCTCTCACCAAACCGCCAATATTTCACCAAAACATTGGACCAAGGCCATGTGAGACTGGCCTCTGGTAGTCTCAGCACCTGGCTTCCTTCTCCCCCCAGGTCTGTTCTCAGCAGTCCTGTGGGAGCTGGGGAGGAAGGATGTCACAGGATGAAGTCACTTCCTCTCCACCATCTCCTGTCACTAAGATCTGTCCCACTCACCTGTCAGGGCAGGTGGAATGGGGCAGTGTAGCACAAACCTTCCAACAAGAAGGTCTTATTAATAAAAAAACAAGCATGGATCTACAGGGCAGCCTCATGCAGATGGGGATTAGAAGAAGAGAATGAGGTCCAGAGGGTAAAATGAGACCCAAACCAGGGACCAATGTGGAAATGCCCACCTTGCAGTGTGAGTTGCCTCCTCCATGGCAAACAGAACCCTGTTCAGACACACAGACCCAGCTCTAGACAGAAACAGGTGCTGTGCCCGGGTGACCCTTGTACCAACATGGTAACATCTGCCCCCGTGCACAACACAGCTGCCTGCCGTGGCACTTACACTCAGCCAATCAGAACTGAGGATACTGACATAGGGAAGGGAGCCTCGAACCCCAAGACCTGAAATGAGACCTGCTAAGAACTAAGACAGGGAAAACAGGAGATCACATGAGCCGCCTTTGGCAGAAAAAGCAAGGGCTCAGTTCATTATTTTTGTCAGGGAACAGGGCTTTGTGGACAGATGTGCTAACCCCACCCAAGCATACTGCATAGAGGACCATGAAAGGGAAGGAACACTCGATGACTGGCAGAATTGGCCTCAGCATCAAAGGAGGCTACCTTTGAGTCCTATCCAAGACCTTGAGCAAGCCATCTCCCTTCTCCGTAGCTCCTTGTGCCAGGATGCAGCTGGGAACCATGGGACGCCATCGGGATTTACATGCCAGTGCAGGTATGTGATCACACCACTCAGCAAGGGCAGCCACTGGTTATTATTGTCAAAATCATTATCTCCTGGACTCACTGTGGCTGGGTCCAGTCCCCACATCACTTTCTACCCTGTGAGACAAAGAGATGTCAAGAGTTGGTGATATCTTGAGCAGATGACGCACCCACTGTGACCCAGTCAGTGGAGGAAGCAATCTCAAGCTTATGCTCCCAACGGGAATGACAGTTCTACATGACGGAACCTTCCCAGAGTCAAATACAAGACCGTCATCCTTGGGCTATGGAGACTGTTTCTCGGAAGCACTCCCCTGCAAGGATCCTGGTTTGTGAATTCAGAACAAATCTTTCCCTCCATGCTTATCCCCAGATCTTAGAACCAAGGAGACCACGGCACTGCTGAGCAAGGGCTGCCTCCCTGAGAGCTGAGAGAAATCAGCTTGTCATGAAGTCAAAGGGATCTGCAGTAGCAAGTTGAAAAATTCACACTCCAGGTGTGTGTGTGTGTCTCACAAGCTTTTGATAAGAAAACTCTTCCCCACCCCCGTCACAAGAATTTATGAAAGCCAGTCCACAAGCCAGCAAGGATTCCTGCCCTGCCATTCCAGTACCCTCACGAAGAAAGAAGATTCTGTCCATCTTTGTCTTTCATAGACTGTAAGGAAAAACAACACGCTCAGCTTTTTTCTAACACTAGTGATTTTTCAACCAGTACTCACCCCGCTCTTGAAGATTCCAACCATCAGATCTATCCATAACCAAATACAGTATATGTTTTTGCTGATTATCAGCTGAAGGACAGCCACCGAAACTAAGAGAACTCTGTGGGATACTCAGGGCACCTGCTTTGGCTTTTAAGACTATTATAATGAGCATATGAAAGAAAGCCAGAACAGGGGTTGGGGATTTAGCTCAGTGGCAGAGAGCTTGCCTAGCAAGTGCAAGGACCTGGGTTCGGTCCTCAGCTCCAGGGGAAAAAAAAAGAAAAGAAAAGAAAAGAAAAGAAAAGAAAAAAGAAAGCCAGAACATTTAAACAACTTGATTACTTCTGAAAGCAGCCATCGTGTCCAAGTATGCTAGCAGTCAACTTCTAAGATGGCTACTTTAAGATGACTGCCTCCAAGATGGCTGTCTCCAAGATGGCTATCTCCAAAATGACTGTCTTCAAGATGGCTGCCTCCAAGATGGCTCCCTCCGACATAGTCCCAGTAGTTTTCCCAGAGTGGGATGGACCTAGTAATTTGGTTCTAATTCATAGACTATAGTAAAAGAGAAAGGTATCATTACAAGATTTAGTTGAAAAAAAAAACTATTGTTTCTATTTGTTCTCTTCTCATTTCCTTGCTTTGGGGGATACAAACTGCAGTATTAATGGTAATCCTAGATCCATGTGGCAAGAAACAATTGTTCCCAGCCCAAAACTGTGAGAACCTCCACTAACAGCCACATGAGCAAACATGGAAGTAAGCCTTTCCCTAGTTGATCCTTGACAAGACTTTTATACTAGCTGACACTGACTGGAGCCTATGACAGTCCCTGATCCAGAGGCCCCAACAAAGCTACTTGAATATTTATGGCTCACAAAAGTTGTGAGAGAATAGATGCTTATTGAAAGCTACTACCTTTATGGTAATCCACTGTACAGTGTTTGAGCACAGACTGCTGTGGGTTCAAATCTTACCCCTACCATTACCCATCTGTGTAAACCTATACAAATCATGTATCTCCTGGTGAGTCAATTTCCTTGTCTGTGAAGGGGAAATAATAGGATTTACCACAGGAGATTATAATAAGGGTTAAGTATTTGAATTCATGTAATAAGGGTTAAACATTTGAATTAATATAACACTTGACATGTGGAGGGCATTCTACAGGAGTTGGTGTCACCAACATCGTGACCTCTGAAGGCCTCAGAAAACCCAGGTGACTCAAGGGGACAAAATTTCCCATCAAAACCTTGAGAACATGGGACAGATGCACTGCCTACACCATGTCCTTTTATGCAACCTCACTTTCCACCTCCTATGTTGAAGGCTGTATTGCCCAGCTGCTGGCACTATGAAAAGTGGAATAGATTTTTGAGACACCAACTTCATCAATGGGTTAGTCCATTGACTAATCTAGCTGAGTAGGCGATTAGGAGCTGGGGTCCCATAGAAGGAATTAGGTCATTGGTCATTGGGAGTGTGTCTTTGAAGGGTGTATTTTTCTTTCCAGTCTGTCTCCCTCTCCTGCCTTAATGTGAGATACCTCCTCAGCCACACACTCTCACTGCCATGACCCCCCACACACACAGTCATGGGGCCAGCAGGTCACAAACTGAGACCTCTGAGACAGTGAGCTAACATAAACCTTCCCTATTTCAAGTTGACTTCTTTCGGATACTTTGCACAGTAAGAAGTTAAGCAACACACAGTTTCAGAACCATCAACTCTCATTTCCAGAGTGTGAAGAACAGGCTCCCATGGAGCACAGCATTTCCCCAACATCCAGCCTTGGTTCCTCATACCTTAGGGTATTATATCCAGACATTGCCACCACCACTGCGGGTCCTTCCCCCAGGGCAGGCAAAGTCTCTCATCAAGAAACAGAGTCTGTTTCCTCACACCTTGAGTTTAGCCTTGACATGAGCGATGCTTACCCACAGAAAGGACTTCATAAGCCAAGTGTGGCAGTGCACACCTGCAACCCCAGCACTCAGGAGACAGAACCATGAAGATCAGAAGTTTAAGGTCATCGTCAGCTACATGGTGAGTTCGAGGCCAACCTGGGCTACATGAGACCTGGTCTCAAAACATTTTTTTTTTTAATGTTAAAGAGGTCATAAAATTTCCAAGCCCAGATCGTAAGAGGACTATCAGTTCCCACCTTCTTTCTATTTGAAGCCAGATCCCACGTAAGTCTGATTACCCAGAAATGACCATGTTGTGAGGAAGCCCAACCCAGCCATGTGGAGATGCACAGAGCCACCTAACATGTAAGTGAAGCTTTCCTGGCCTCTCCCCAGTGACCTGGTCACATAGGCACAGCCATGGATTGAAGTACAGGGTAAGTTTGCTAATCATGGAAGAAGGGAAAATTTAAACTGACATGTGGGCTCCTCAACAATTGTTAAAACCCTGAAGTGCCACCTGTCATACAGCAGCTGGAGCAAACTTCCTAATCAGATCCCTTGGGGAGCACTGCGTGTGGGGGTGCCCCCACCGGAGCCTGATTGAGGGAAAAACCACACACCACTCAGGACTGTCAAAAAGGAAGTGAATTCATCTCCAGTTCAAATTTAGTAAATTCAATGGAATGATGAGCAAGGAGAGGTAAAGACAGGTAAAAGAACCTACTGGAAATATCACCAGTGAGGGAGGGACTCTGGAGGCCCCACCCCTTCCTGAGGAGCCTGGGGAACTCGGTGGTTGTCAGCGGAGGAGTCATTTTCTTCCGTGGTGTAGCCACGGTAAGTTG
>CABHPP010148789.1:12580-50462 GCA_902168425.1 Peromyscus attwateri | reverse complement strand
GATCAGGATTAAGGGCGTGTGCTACCACTGCCAGACTTCTGCTATGTCTTGCTATTAGCTCTGATCCCCAGGCAACTTTATTTATTAACATACAAATAAAATCACATTTCAGTACAAATAAAATATCACCATATTAGATCTTCCTTTAGTTGAGGAACTCTGCTATTGGGACTGATAAAATACATAGTCATGTTGGAGAAGTATGTTTGGGAGGAACTCTGAAGGGCCCCCCAAGAATTGTGAGTGGCTTCTTAGACTTAAGCTATGACCTCCAGTGGACAGATAGCAAGGAAACAACCACATGAACGGGAACTTCACCAACACCCTGAGTGAGCACCAGTGAAGCCCGCAGAGGAGACACAGCAGGCTGGCATCTGAGCTGAGGTCCCGGCTAAACTGCACTATGCTTGGACTTTTGACCTACAGAAAGAGTGAGGTAGCGTTGTCTTAAGTGACTACACTTGTGACCATTTATTTTTCAGTAATAAAGGATGTGTATATCTTCTATAAGTTGTTCCTCCATGTTTATGACCTGTCATTTCTTTGGGGTAGCATTATTTTGTTTTTTTAGGAGTTCTTAATCAATGGGAAAAATCAATATTTGTGTTCTGCCTTTCTTTTCTCTTGGTTAATGTGGAATTTTAAAATTGATTTATAGTGAGATTCATTAATATATTCCAGCATGTCATCCACATGCTCTGACTCACATAGGAACTGCTTCCTTGTGAGCATAAAAACAGTCACATTTTCTTCTCACCCTTTCAATAATTTTATTCATTGAGTTTAAAATATTATCCTAAGTCTATTTTGCATGCAAGATGAGTTAGGGCCACAGCTTTAATTCTTATTAGGAAGTCACTTATCTGATAAGAACTTAAACCACTTGCTACTGGTCAAATAGTCCATGAGCCACTTAGGAATAAATTCAGTTTAATCATTTGAACACAGCAATCAAGTGAGATTTTCGATGTCTTTGCTTTGGAGATGACGAAACTGGGACACGGTGATGTGAAATCACTGTCCCAAAGCCGTATGCTCGTAAGAATGCAGCCAAGTTTTGAGCCCAAGAGTTTTGGTTGCAGAGTCTGTGCCCTTAAGTACTGTAAAGTCTTACTGCAGTAATATCTTAAAGAAGAGGAAACAGAGGAATGAAGACAGGTGAAGGTGTATCTAAGGAGGGTTTCTTTGTTCTATGATTTGGGGCATGATGAGTAATATCACCATGTGCTGATAAGAATGGGGGGTGGGGATCCAGGTGATGAATTAACTCTTGATTCTTTTTAGTCCTTTACGGTAAGTAACAACAGTTCTGAAGTAGAGAAAATATGGACTTTTGCATTCTGCTGAGCAAGGACAGTGCACACAGTAAAAGGAATATCGTATCTTGAACTATGTCCTTCACAACTTCCCCAAATCCCTCAAATGGGAGCATCTACTAGGCATTTCAAATATCAGAGATTCAAAATAGTATTTTAGTAATGTTGAAAATAGCATATATTTTTTAAGTAAACTCAAATATGTAATATATTTATGATTGCTTCCAATAAAAATTATTTGTGACACTCAATATGTACTTTAGTGTCAATGATCTGACTACTTACATGTGGCATACATATCCATCATATTATATAAATTTATGTCTAAAAAGATAGACTTCACATTTAATTTTATTCATGTGCAATTGCAGTCTCATTACAATGGTTGTCCCATATAATTACAGTGAAGCTGAAAGTATCAACTAGTGATGCCATAGCCATCATAATCTCATGAACATGCATTATTTGTGTGTCAGGGTATTGCTAATGTAAACAAGCTCACTGCACTGAAATCATATCAAATATATCTCACACAATAATGTGCAGGATATGTTTGATAATAAACAACTATATTCTGCTTCATATATTTGTATTAGTTTTATCATTATTTTGGAATGTAACTCTTCTTATTAAAAACTTCATTATAAAACAGTATGATGTGTTACACTATGCTAAAAGGGCCTATTCCATCTCATGCTTTACAAGCTTTGACTTAGTCATGTTCTCTGGTGCTCCATTTAATCCTATGTTTGTTCATCAGGTACTAGGAGCAGTAGGTTAATATTATGATGCTTATTGATTCATGGGGTTATATGGCACTTTCACCCATGCTATATAGGCCAGGTGTGTAGTAAAATATATCATCCAGATTTTTGTAAACATATTCCATGATTTCTCACAACAATAGGATTGCCAACTGATGCATTTCTCAGAATAGATCACCATAGGTACATGATGGATAGCGGTATTTCAAACAATGCTAAAAGCATGATTCCTCTGTTTAGATGTGGGAGCAGTTCTTCAAATACTAGGTGTTAGTTTTGATTTGTTTTTTTTTCCATATTAATTATACATATGGCACTTTCTGGGAAATACTGGGGAAAGGAATGAATAGTGATAGTTCAATGTGAGAAATTTCAAATATTTATGTTCTTTAAGGATTCTGTTTACTTACCTCTGCAATGACAGATGGTACCATTAATGAGGACACTGCTATTAATTTTTATTAACCTTGGGTTTTTAGAGATTTGTGAGTAAACACTGAAACACTATCTGCTATAAAAAGTTAAATTTTCTTGCAAAATATAAAATATCAATGGAATTTTTCAGCTTTGGTATAAGGTAAGTTAAATGAAAAAATATTAATTATCATTACTATTATTACTATATTATATAATCTGGAGAAGATAGTCTCAGAATGGGAAAATTTTAATTTTGGAAGAGGCCTCAGGATTAGCACAGATTTAAGGCATTGGCACCAATAGGCTGAATATGGTATGTGTTAATATGGTGTGTGTGTGTGTGTGTGTGTGTGTGTGTGTGTGTGTGTGTGTGTGAAATGACTGTGGATGCCAGCAGCCTGGTGGTGGTGTAGTGCTAATCATTCTGTATCACGTCACGTGCTGCTCTCTGGGTGCTCATCAGTTTCTTCTTTGTGGTGGTTTGAATCAGATTGGCCCCCATCAGCTCATATACTTGCATGCTTAGTCACCAGTTGATGAGCTGTCAGGGAAAAATTAGGAAGTATGGCTTGTTGGAGTAGGTGTGTCATTAGGGGTGGGCTTTGAAGTTTCAAGAGCCAAAGCCTACAGTAGCCCCTCCCCCTTTCCAGCTTCCTTCCTCCCTCCCTCTCTCCCTATCTCTCTTTTTTTTTTTTTTTAATTTCTTTATTCATTCTACCTGCATGTATGCCTGCATGCCAGAAGAGGACACCAGATCTCATTACAGATGGTTGTGAGCCACCATATGGTTGCTGGGAATTGAACTCAGGACCTCTGGAAGAGCAGTCAGTGCTCTTAACCTCTGAGCCATCTCTCCAGCCCTCTCCCTAACTCTTTCTGCCTGCAGATAAGGGTGTAACTCTCAGCTACTTCTCCAGCACCATGCATGGAATGCTGCCATGCTTCCTGCTGTGATGATAATGGACTCACCTCTGAAACTGTAAGCCAGCCCCCAATTAAATGCTTGTTTTTATAAGAGTAGCCTTGGTCATGGTGTTTCTTCTCAATGACAGAACAGTGACTAAGACACTCTCATGTATCTGCCTGGGCCTTTGAAGATGGCTGGGCTATCATTCTGGCCAGTTCAACTTATCTTCCAGTTAAGGACTTCTGCCATGAGATGTTTCAATCTGTATTTAAGCCTCCTCCAGAATGGTGAGTAGAGAGCCCAGTGACTTTCAAAAGCTTTCCTTGTTAGTTCTTTGAGACTAAGCAGTAATTTGATTCCCAGTCACTGCCACCCCATGCGACAAGCCTAATGCCTCCTCCACACACCAAAACTTCAGAGAATTGATAAGATCCATCATGTCCTCCATTTCATTCCAGAGCTTTTGTTCTCAAGGTTAAACACCCTCAATTTCTTTAACGCTCCTCATTTGGCATTCAGCATCCTGATGATCCTCTTTTAAATGAATGTAGTACCATTTGTCAATGACCCTTTCAAAATTTGTTTCTGAACAGGAATGTGGTGATCTACATGTGGTCTGTCCAGCCCAGAGTAGAGAGGGGCTATTAACACTCATGTTCTGGGCATTATGAGTCCATTAATGAAATTGAGGACTGCATTAGCCATTTCTAAGTAGTTAGTAACAAGGCTGGAAATGATGGCTAAAACATGAAGCGCAGCTTCGCCACTTTCAATGCAAGAAGGACACAGCTTGGAAGTTAGTTAAAGTAACAGAAGTCCATTTTAACATCCAGTAAGATTTCCCTCTTTTCTTTTTTTTTTTTTTTTTTGGGTTTTTCGAGACAGGGTTTCTCTGTGTAGCTTTGCGCCTTTCCTGGAGCTCACTTGGTAGCCCAGGCTGGCCTCGAACTCACAGAGATCCGCCTGGCTCTGCCTCCCGAGTGCTGGGATTAAAGGCGTGAGCCACCAACGCCCGGCTTCCCTCTTTTTAAAGGACAGTGGAGATTGCTTAAGCAACTGTTCATGCATTTAAACCTGAGAAGAATGCACCAAAGCCCCAATGGATGTATGAGTGTTGAGACCAGTCTTTTTTCATTTTTCTGTAATATGATGGTCATTTTTTAAAAAATTAAATATACTATCTACCTTTGTACACTAAAATTCTACTCTGATACATAATATAATATTTCTTTATTGAATTTTACTTATATATAAATACACACATCCAAATAGTTTTATTTTCTGATATACAACGCCATCTTTGGAAACCTGTCAAAGGAAATAGGTATTTTAAGCTGACTTTTGCAAATAAAATAATATTTTAATGCAAATTGCCTCCTTCACTTCCTTTGTTTGATATTTTTGATATTCTCTGAGGAAATATCTATGATCAGTGTTTCTATATAAGGCCTTGTCTTATTCAGATAGAGCAAAATGTAAATAACCATTTTAGCTTCAAAACTTTAGTCTAGAGACAGGTGTTTCCTGGGGAATGACTGAATTTTCATATCTTGCCTTCTAAGTGTTATTCCTCTTCCTCCTCTACTCCTATTTATTTATTTATTTATTTATTTATTTATTCATTCATTCATTCATTCACTCCCTTATTCCTTTATTTATTTGTTTATTCCTTTATTTATTTGTTGAGACAAAGTCTCTCTATGTAGCCCTGGCTGGTCTGGAACTCTCTTTATAGACTAGGCTGGCCTGCAACTCACAGAGATATACCCACCTCGGCTGCCTGAGTGCTGGAATTAAAGTGTGTGCTACCATGTCCAGTTTATTCTTCTTCCTACCTTCCCTCAAAGGTGACTGTACTCTTAGGACTAGAGAGATGATTAAGTTAACAGCACTTGCTGTTCAGGTTCTGTTCCTGAAGTCCACAGCAGCTTATAATTGTTTTTAAACTCCAGTTTCATGGAGTCATCCTCATCTGGCCTCCATAGGAACCAAGTCTGCACATAGTGCACACACACAATACAGGACAAACAATCATACACATAAGTTAAAATAGTAAATAGCTTTTTAAAAGGTGTACTCTAAAGTCAGTGGAGTTTGAACTATAGGACCCTATTTCCAAATAAGGATTCCTAACTTTGGTTGGAGAATACAACATCTGAGACTGCATATTCTCTGGCTCTGAAAGCCTTGAAGCAATGAGAGCCATGGACCCTAGAAAATTCAGACTTAACTATCTTCTCCTTTTCCCTTCTACACCTGCCAGTGTTTTGTCCTTGTATTGGTTTACTTTGGGGTTGTAGGATTTTGCCTTGGTTTTTGGCCATTGATTGTATCTCATCATTCAGCCTAGGGGCTATGCCATTTTTTCCTCACTTCTGTAAGTCACCTCTTCCATGTGGTCTTTTCCTGTTTTCTCAGCTTGGGTAGTGTTCAGACTAAGATGCTCAGGGATGGATAATGCTGTCTGCTGCTTCTAAGATTGGGGTGCTTTAAATACTCTTCTTCAGCATGTAGGGTAGTTTGGGTCATTACCTCTCTTGAACACTGTACCTGTCCCTTCTCATGTTCTTCAGTGCCATCACACCTTATCTGAGTGTTCTTTTTAATTACCAGTATATTAGTCCTGGTGTACAGCTGAACAGAGACTTAATCATTCTTGCTATCTGTCTTGATCACCCTCAGAGAATATCAAAAGCCTTATAACAAAGAAATTATAAGTTTTTCTACAGAATGAGAATTTAATCAAAATTTCAGTAGAAGAAACAATGCCACCCACCCCCCCACCCCCGCCAAGAAAAAAGCAAAGGTAGAGCCTTTGCCATTTTTCTGGCTTTTCCTGAGATTTTAGAACCTCACTCCACATTCTTTTTATCTAACTCATAGAAACATTCCCTATGGCTGGGCAGTGGTAGCGCACACCTTTAATCAATCCCAACACTTGGGAGGCAAAGTCAGGTGGATCTCTGTGAGTATGAGGCCACCCTGGTCTACAGAGCAAGATCCAGGACAGGAACCAAAACTACACAGAAACCCTGTGTCGAAAAACCAAAAATAAAATAAAATAAAATAAAAATGAAAATGAAATATTCCCCATGACTTCAGCATCATTACTGGTAGCTCTACCAATAGTCTGGCTTTCCTACCTTAAAACATCACCTTCAGTGGCACCTGCTTCCCTCTGAGCTTCGGGGTTCTCTGCATATAAACTTGATCCTGGCCAGCAGAAGGAAAGGATGCTTTAGTCATTGGACACTTCAACCACGCACAGTGCAGTGTTCAAGTGAATATTATAAGTGTTTGTTGATTAAATGAATATAAAGACAGGGATGATAAGTGAAGCTGGAGTGAGGCTATATCTTGGGAATAGTCACTAAAAGTTATGATCAGGAGGCACTTTATGCAATTGCCATTTAAATTCAAATAGTACTTGCCCTTTTCATGTATGGTAAATATAAATAAATAAACAATCGTTATAAATTATACATTTTCTAATTGCAACATGCACCTGTTTATATTAATAATGTTCTTGGAGTCTTTTAAAATACCATTTAACATTTGAACGCTACTTCATCCGTTATCACTTGAAAAGACATTAAGTTTCCAAAGCAATTTAGATTGTGTCTAAGATTTTATTTTGGCAATTATATCATAGAATTAAATAATAATTTATTTACATATTAGATAAATCACATTTATTAAATCATGATATAAAACTGTTTCAATAGACTTGGCACATTATACAAGTTATACATATGTATGTAGACACACACACATACATATACACACACTTCTACTCACACCCCTTCACATACAGAGGGACACAGGCTAAAGTTAGCTATGTTATCTTGGTATTTGTGAGTATTCCAGGATACAAGATGTCTTGAGAGTGTCCATATTGTGTTTGAAGGATGCTAACTAACAAGCTGGCATCGTGCCTTGCCCTTTCCTTTGAGAGTCATGAATGTGAACATTGCTAGAGATAGCACCAGAAATTATGCCCATAAAAATAAATTCTGATGTGGCCAGAAGCACAGCTTTATGAGGGTCTTTGATTTGTTTCCCAGAGGTCAAGTTCAATCCTGGTGGCTTTCTGTTGGAATGCTTTAATTTTCATTTAGAAATCCCTACTTCCTCCAAGTGTCTTGCTCATCCTATCTCCCAGCAAATAAAACTCCAAGCAATAAAGTTTGCTAGTGAGGCATACTCTGTAAAAATGTGATGATTTATTATTTCAGTGACCTTAATGATAGTTTTAGTCTAGTAAATTTTTTATTACAGTAAATTATTTATTGCAAGAGAGGCATGTAAGTCAACAAGGAATGTGAAAATAATAGTGCAGAAATTTATGTTTTGATTTTATTTTTGAGAATCTTCTCTCTGAGTATTGGTCTCCCTTGCCTTGTGTTTCTAACAAAACTCTTCCATTATATGAGGTAAATATTCAAAATAACATGAGGTTGTAAAGGGGCTTCATGGTTGAAAGGTTGAGCAGACTTTCTACTCACTTTTCAGGGGCTTCATGAGAGGACTTCTTGACATTCTTTATGTTTGTTCTGGAGCCAGTTAACTCTCCAGCTTATGGCCAGATGCCCCTTTCAGTTGCCACTGACCAGAAAAGATCATGATGCTTGATTACCAAAAATAAAAAAATGAAAAATGAAAAGAAAACAGCTCATAAAGTCTTTCAGTAGATTATCAAGAATATGTCTAGAGACCCTGGGACAGAGGAATCATAAAGATAAAATATTCCTCCCTCCTACTTCTTATCTAGTCATTTAGAGCACAGACTGAAAAACCAAAATTCATCAACATGGAGTAAATTATGAATTATTTAGGAATATAGAAATGTATATTGTTACTTCCTACTGTACAATAAGAGCACAAGATTTTGATATCAGATATTATATTATCCTGTAGTCACATTTGAATGTTTTCACGAATGTAACAAATAACTTTATAATCAAATGCTTTTATTTATTCTTTTATTTATTAGTTGGTTACTGCTAGTTAATATAAGTAGTAAGTTACCAGAAAGTTTCTATTAACTAGGTTTGTCAGAGACCATAGCAAATAAAATGATTAACTGTAAAACATGTCAATAGTAGGCAAATTTCTACCCTTTAAGAAAGAAATGTTACTTTTCAGATACCCATAATTAGTTTTTAGGGACCAATGTGCATTATTTTTCTACTACTTAATGACTCATTTTTGTTCTTGCATATCAATGGAAGGAAAAAATTGTTGTTTCTTAGGAACACATTGCCTGGAATACAGCAACCATTCAATACATACTTATTGAATGAATAAGTGGGTGGCTAAATAAATGTATTCCTTATTTTAGTGAAGCACATTTTTATGGCTTTAAAAAACAGTACACGATTTGCCCACTTTGGTAGATCCCACTTATCTGTACATATCTTTTATCTTTCCGTTGCTTTCACAAGGAAAGCTAATTGGTTGGCATAAAAATCTGACATGACAAACATTTCTCTTCAAACATTTAGAGCTTTCACACCCTCTGCCATTTTATCCATTGCTCTTTAATCTCAGCGTGTAGTCTCCTCTGGTGGTTTGCTGTGCTTGTTTTATTCTGATCATTTCATTTTACATATCATAAGCCGTCAAACGGTTTTCTGAAAAAAAAAAAGTCCTGGTTGTTACAATGAAACACTCTCACTTTGAGTGTGTAAGACAGCCTAAACTCTCCTTCCTTTTATACTATCAGGTTTCCACTCACTTGTACTATCTTTTTTTTTTTTAAAAAAAAAATATATATATATCTTATTTTATTTTATTTTATTTTATTTTATTTTACAATACCGTTCAGTTCTACATATCAGCCACGGATTCCCTTGTTCTCCCCCCTCCCGCCCCCCTCCCCTTCCCCCCAGCCCAACCCCCATTCCCACCTCCTCCAGGGCAAAGCCTTCCCGAGGGAGGACTGAGATCAACCTGGTAGACTCAGTCCAGGCAGGGCCAGTCCCCTCCTCCTAGACCGAGCCAAGTGACCCTGCATAAGCCCCAGGTTTCAAACAGTCAACTCATGCAATGAGCACAGGACCCGGTCCCACTGCCTGGATGCCTCCCAAACAGATCAAGCCAATCAACTGTCTCACCCATTCAGAGGGTCTGATCCAGTTGGGGGCCCCTCAGCCATTGGTTCCTAGTTCATGTGTTTCCATTCATTTGGCTGTTTGTCCCTGTGCTTTATCCAACCTTGGTCTCAACAATTCTCGCTCATATAGACCCTCCTCTTTCTTGCTAATGGACTCCCAGAGCTCCACCCAGGGCCTAGCCGTGGATCTCTGCTTCCAGATCCCTCAGTCATTGGATGGGGTTTCTAGCACGACAATTAGGGTGTTTGGCCATCCCATCACCAGAGTGGGTCAGTTCAGGCTGTCTCTCGACCATTGCCAGCAGTCTATTGTGGGGGGATCTTTGTGGATTTCTGTGGGCCTCTCTAGCACTTTGCTTCTTCCTATTCTCATGTGGTCTTCATTTATCATGGTCTCCTATTCCTTGTTCTCCCTCTCTGTTCTTGATCCAGCTGGGGTCTCCCGCTCCCCCAAGCTCTCTTTCCCTCAACCCTCGCCCTTCATTTCCCCCACTTATGTCCAGGCTGTTCATGAAGATCTCATCCATTTCTCCATCATTGGGCGATCCCTGTGTCTTTCTTGGAGTCCTGTTTTCCAGGTAGCCTCCCTGGTGATGTGAGTAGCAGCCCAGTTGTCCTTGCTCCACATCTAGTATCCTCCTATGAGTGAGTACATACCATGTTTTTCTTTCTGAGTCTGGGTTACCTCACTCAGGATGATTTTTTCTAGATCCATCCATTTGCCTGTAAACCTCATGATGTCCTTGTTTTTCTCTGCTGAGTAGTACTCCATTGTGTGTATGTACCACATTTTATTTATCCATTCTTCAGTTGAAGGGCATCTAGGTTGTTTCCAGGTTCTGGCTATTACAAACAATGCTGATATGAACATAGCTGAGCAAGTGCTCTTGTGGTATGATTGAGCATTCCTTGGGTATATGCCCAAGAGTAGTATAGCTGGATCTTGGGGGAGATTGATTCCCAATTTTCTAAGAAAGCGCCATATTGATTTCCAAAGTGGCTGTACAAGCTTGCATTCTCACCAGCAGTGGAGGAGAGTTCCCCTAGCTCCACATCCTCTCCAGCATAAGATGTCTTCAGTGTTTTTGATCTTATCCATTCTGACTGGCGTAAGGTGGTATCTCAGAGTTGTTTTGATTTGCATTTCCCTGATAATTAGGGATGTTGAGCAATTCCTTAAATGTCTTTCAGCCATTTGAGTTTCCTCTGTTGAGAATTCTCTGTTTAGTTCTATAGCCCATTTCTTAATTGGACCGTTGGGCATTTTGATGTCTAATTTCTTGAGTTCCTTATATATTCTGGATATCAGTCCTCTGTCAGATGTGGGGTTGGTGAAGACCTTTTTCCATTCTGTAGACTGTCGCTTTGCCTTGTTGACCATATCCTTTGCTCTACAAAAGCTTCTCAGTTTCAAGAGGTCCCGTTGATTGATTGTTTGTCTCAGTGTCTGTGCTACTGGTGTTATATTTAGGAAGTGATCTCCTATGCCAATGCGTTCAAAACTACTTCCTACTTTCTCTTCTAGCAGGTTCAGAGTAGCTGGATTTATGTTGAGATCCTTGATCCACTTGGACTTAAGTTTTGTGCACGGTGATAGATATGGGTCTATTTGCAGCCTTCTACATGTTGATATCCAGTTATGCCAGCACCATTTGTTGAAGATGCTTTCTTTTTTCCATTGTACACTTTTGCCTTCTTTGTCAAAAATTATATGTTCATAGGTGTGCGGATTAATGTCAGGGTCTTCAATTCGATTCCATTGGTCTACATGTTGGTTTTTATGCCAGTAATAAGCTGTTTTTATTACTGTAGCTCTATAGTAGAGCTTGAAGTCAGGGATCGTGATGCCTCCAGAGGTTGTTTTATTGTACAGGATTCTTTTGGCTATCCTGGGTTTTCTTGATTGAGGAAATATGCAGTGGGTAGCCATTCCAGCTTTGGTCTGGAAGTTCCAACCCCCATTGAGGCTTCGTTAACTATCACACCTACAAGGCGGGGCCAAGGGAGGGCCTTGAAGAGGCCTCGAGATTGGAATGTGCTGCGCTCTCTTCCTGCTTGGGCCTTGGACGCTAGAGGTAGACGGAGGAGAGTTCTCCAGAGAACACCTCCAGACTGCGCTGTGTCTTTCCCAGAACCCCCCACCTACCCCCTGGTTCCCTGACCAGGAACTATATGTCTCTAGACATATTCTTGATAATCTACTGAAAGACTTTATGGGCTGTTTTTCTTTCAATTTTTAATTTTTTAATTTTTGGTAATCAAGCATCATGATCTTTTCTGGTCAGTGGCAACTGAAAGGGGCATCTCCATCCCCACTTCTTCCCTCTCCCTCCCTCTTTGATCTCCTATGGCAGAAATAACTCAGTTAGGAGAGCCTTAAGCTGAAGAGACAAGTGTTTCGAAACCCTGGCTTACCCCGTGCTGTTGCATGCAAAGTTAAAGGAGCTCATTATCTTTAGCCATTAGACAAACACAATTTAAAACCATAGCGAGATACCATAAAACAGAACAAAATCAAAAAATGAAATCTTAATCAGGGTTACCAAGGACATAAATAGGTAGGCAAGACTCTTTATGACCTGATATGTATGTATATGATATATATATGTGTGTGTGTGTGTATGTTATACACATATACATATATATGTTACATATATACTAACAGTCAAACAGTGGTATAATATATATGTACATATTGTGTATAATTTTACTTTCATATAGCGTTTAGCCATGATAAGTTATGATAATTACCTGTCACATGGGGAAGAGATATTTTTATTAAAAACATATCACTAAAATGTTACCAGTACATGCAATAGTGTATGAGAGGAGGGCAAAAAAAAGATGTAGCCGGGCGGTGGTGGCGCACGCCTTTAATCCCAGCACTCGGGAGGCAGAGCCAGGCGGATCTCTGTGAGTTTGAGGCCAGCCTGGGCTACCAAGTGAGTTCCAGGAAAGGCGCAAAGCTACACAGAGAAACCCTGTCTCGAAAAACCAAAAAAAAAAAAAAAAAAAAAAAGATGTAAACAAAGGAAAAAATGAAAACATGACTCCATTTCAACAAGTATTAGAATGCTTCTCCAGAGAGACTTGGCTGAGAGTTGGGAAGAGATAATAGGAATATTGCATAGAACCTCTGGTAGACATCTGGGCATGGTGGCTCATGCCTTTAATCCAAGCACTCAGGAGGCAATGGCAGGAAGAGCTCTGTGAATTCAAGGACAGCCTAGTCTACAAAGTAAGTTCCAGAACAGCCAAGGATATACAGAGAAACCCTGTCTCAAAAACGAAGGGGAAAAAAAGAACCTCTGGTAGGAAGCATCTGTGAAGAACTGGAAAATTGTGACTTTTTTATGTGAAAAAAATTACTCTAACTTGTAGCTTGTATTTTCACCTTTTCCATTTAGAAACGTCTGCTTTGAAAAGCAAAAGAAAAGTTACGTGAACCAAATTTTGCCTTAAGTGCTTTTTTTCCCAAGAGCAACACTCTGAATATTTGGGGAAATGCTTGCATATTGGAAGTGAATGTTTTGAAAGCAGAATTAGCATTTTGTCAAAGTTGAAATGGACTCATTTTCTTGAAGTTTGCTTTGAGAAAATTAAGTTCTTAGTTATAATCACTTGTGAGTGAAGCTGATAAAACCACTCTGTTTGTATTACCAATTGCCCAGAGTGGAGAAAATATTACGTTAGCACTTAGAAAATTGGGACTCATAGCCAACTTATGTAATTTCAGTGGATCTCAAATAATCCTCTATTGAGTAATTCAATCAGCTTTCTTAACTCTTCTTCCACTCCATAATTAAGTATTCTGTATTCTCAAGTAGAGGGATTTAGGCACTTTCAGACCATTTAATTTTTTTCCATGTAGATAGAACCCCCCAAAATTCTACATAAATGAGTTAAATAATGAAAAGGGAACTATTTCATTTATAAGTAATGTAAGTATAATAACTATTGCTATTATTCTATTATCTCATATTTCCTTCAATTATTGTGTTATTCTTTCAGAGCTGGGATTGAACTCAGGGCCTTGTGCATGATAGGCAACTTCTCCACAACCAATTAACATACTTGGCTACCATCAATATTCTTAACAATTTTTTTCCACAAGTTCTTAGGATAAATCTTATTTCAATGTCAAATGTGCCTTATGACATGAAAGTGGCTCATTTCTCTTACTAAAAGGTCTATACAGCATTCAAGTATCAGTTTATTTGGAATCTGAAGTGGTTGTTATTTTATTTTATTTTTTTATCATGGTTCCCCTAAGAATGTCATATATACATTTTGTGAGGCTTCTCTGTATTAGAATGGCTTAAATAATGTTGTGACAAATAAAACCATGAAAAATGTGGAAACAGCCTGTGGGAAGTGTGAGGAGGAGAGATTCAGGAAACCCACTGCTTGATCTTATGTAAATCTGAGGGCAGATGTCCAGTTTCTTATACTGTGGCCTTTCCCCTGAGATGGAATGTCATGCAATTGTCCTAAAACTCAAAACAAAGGAGGCACTCCACCAAGAAAGCTATTAGGAACTAATTTGACATTATATATCAAGGACATTAAAAAGTCTCCCCTTCAGTGGTGTAAACTCACTTAGGACATCTTCCACTACAAAACAGCTGTCAGTGCTGGAGAGATGGCTGAACAGTGTAGAGCACTTGTTCTTGCAGAGGACCTGTGTGGTGATATTTTATTTGTGATGAAACGTGATATTTTATTTGTATGTTAATAAATAAAGTTACCTGGAGATCAGAGGTCAAATAGCCATTAAACAGAAGTCAGGCAGTAGTAGCACACGCCCTTAATCTGATCATATGGCAGGCAGAGTCTCTGTGTGGTCAAGGACACAGCCAAGCGTGGTGACACAAGCCTTTAATTCCAGTACCAACTCCAGTACCTGGAGGTCTGTATAGATAGGCAGTGACGAGGAAGTCATGTGGATGGACTTAGAGCCAATGAGAAGGCAGAACAGAAAGGCAATAAAAACACAAGTCATGCAGGAAGAAACATTCTTTGGGGAAGGGAAGGTGGCGAGGTGGTGAGATAAGATGGTCATGGCTTTCTGATCTCTTTGGCTATTACCTCTGTATTTGGCTTTGTGTTTATTTACTAAGACTGTTTAGAATTTCGTCTACAGACCTGGGTTCAGTTTCCAGGACTCACGTGGGAAGGCTCACAACCACCAGTGACTCCAGCTCCAAAAGGATCGAACACCCACATACATGTATCATACATTCACACAGACACATATGTGTACAGAAAAATAATTGGACGCAGTTAATCAAAAGAGATGCCTCTAAAGACTATGAAATACTTCTCTTCCTGGGGGAAAATATAGCATCTATACAATGCAATTCTACCACCATTAATTATTTCTGTTTCTCATGCATTTACTTTTCTTCTTTGTGCTGAACTTTTCTTTTTAACCCACATTGTTCCCTCCCATTACAACTACTGTCTTTATTTCACTATCCACATAGTTATATTTTTATTTAGCATTAACACTCAAAGATTTTTAATTTATTTCTCGTGAATGAATTTAACAACGAACATGGTAACTGTTAACTGACAGGTAACACAATGCAAAATGATGGCTTTGGACCTAAGTCAATCTATAATAGCCTCCTTAGATCCTTTTCATTTTCATTTGCAAACTCTCATGCTAACAAATTGCAGACCACATCACTCTACTGTACCTTTTCATCTCATCTGCATACCCCTCATTTTCATCAGTCCACATTATCCTATGCAAATAGCTCATTTTCTGCTTTTTAAAAATAAAATATATCACTTCTGGGTCTATGCATTTGCTTAATTTCCAACCATTTCCATTACTACATATTATTTTTTAACAAACCATCTTGAAAATGAATATTATTGTTTTCCTCCAATTTGATCGGTTGCCTGGGTTTGGATGGGTGATTTTCAAATATGGTAACAGGTAGGTGATGTTTAGCTAGGTTAGGCTTCTCTGTATATATGGTTAGCATCCTCGCAGCATGTAGTTTTCTTACATCATGGTAGAATTCTCCAAAGCCAAGAAGGTTAAGCTGCCCAATGAAAAGTGACCAGGCTGCCTATGAACAGTCAAATAAGGAGTCATGAAATCATATGGTGCCAGTTCTGTCTTATTCTATTCAACAGGAGGGGGTCTACATAATATGTGTTGATACGGTTCTTCAGTTCACTTTGGAAAGCAGCTGCCACAACGCCTACGTCCTTTAGAAGCCTGTGCAGTTACTCTCCATTCCTTGAAGCCTCCATTTTTTTTACACCCTGATAATACTTTTAAATTTACTTTCAAATCCGAATTAATGTGTTTCTATCTACTTTAAACTTAATAATTTTTAAGACAACCTGAAGAGCTTTGTGGATGACTCAACCTAAGCCAACTCTTTGTGTTTAATTCTAATTATTTTTATTTCTTCATTCACCCACATATCCAAAACCTATAGCTATATCTGAAGACATAACGAAACATAACATGTAAACACAAAAAAACAATAAAACATAAAACCACATTACACATAAAATACAAAACTTTACTTCATTACTTTGTCCTTTTACCATCCTGTTCTTGTGTTTTGCAACACAAATAAACCTGCTCTTTGAACACAGGAAACTAGATTCTAAGATACTCCATATCCCTCTTCTGGCTGCTTCCTTATGGATTCCTCCTTTCTCTTCCTTTGTTTCCCAATCTCCCTTCTCCTTCTTTTCTTCTCTTCCTCTCCCTCCTGTTCCTCTCCTCCCTTTTTATTTTTGATGCAGACTCTTGCTATGTAACCCAGGACCTAATTGATGATTCTCTAGCATTAGCCAGCCTCTTCAGTGCTGGAATTGCAGGCATGTGGCACCTTGCCCAGATATGATTTTCTTTTTCTAACCTAGATCTCGAAGTCTGACATTTTGATCATTCTGTCAGTCTTACTTGTTGCTATGCTCTTCTGTTCACAACTGCTGCCCACCATGTAAAAGTACTTTGGATTGACTAAACAGTTCTGAGTCTTTATTATTTCCCAAATGAAAGTCGTTGAAAAATGATGCATCAACAAGACTCCAGTCACCTTTAACATGCTGTCCCTGATGTATCCCTGTTTGTGTAGACCATTCTGAGCTTATTGTGAAACTCAAGTTTACTTACGGAACATTAAAAACTTACAGCTACCATTTCAACACAAATTCATTAATTTTTTCCTATATTTACAATCACTGTAAGATGAAATCTTTGTTGTTTTCATATTTTGACCATATTCTCCTGTAAGAAAGAAACACTACTATATTTTCTGTGACTTACTTTCTCCTGGGTTTCTTCTTATTCCTCTTTTTTTTGTTCTTCTCAATTTCTATTGTGGGCTTATTTTTCCTACCCATTCCTTAAGCATTTACATGTTCTATGTTGACCCCATCATCTTTCAATTACTTTTTCATTGAAGGTTACTTCAATGACATTCATGGTTTCAGTATCCATTTATGTGCTTGCCTTTTAATCAAAAATTCTGCCCCAAACACAAGGGCCACAGTCTAGCCACTTCTTAGAAATACTATATAGATTTCTTACAAGAAATTTGAGTTCCACATGTTCCACAGTCATTTCACCTAAAAATTTATTTTTCAATTGAATTCTCTGTATATATGAGTGGCACAAAAGTCTTGACATTGACAGAATCTCGAAATAGGAGTCATTTTGGCTGCTTCTTCTTATTCATTTCTATATTTAATTATTCCCAGAGCCTCATCTTGATAAAAGTAGATTTTGTTTTACCTCTGTTACATCTATTTCTCCCAGTATTAGTTGTAATTTCATCAACTGATAATGGTGTTTTCTATACAAAAACATTTCCAAGTAAATAAGCCCTTGTAAATATCATATGCGATCAGGACTCTTAAACTAACTCAAAATTCATGATTATACTTTAATTAGTATAATTTGGGGCCATAAATCATTTATGAACTGCAGAACTATAGTTTTCAATTTCTACCAGGGAGGGGAAAACCAGTAATTGTGAGAAAAAGATTATAAATATGCAGTAAAGATAGATTCAGAAAAACAACAACTCTGAATGGGTTGCAGTGTGTTTAAAAATACATAGTCTTGGGAGAGAGATGAGAAAGAGTATATACAGTATTAGATTAAAAACATAGTTTTAAAATAATAAAATCCTTAAAAAAGGAATAGAGTGAAAAAGTATAATAAGCCACATAAAGACTGAAAATACACAGAGAGTCTGCATTCTGTATGTTATCGTGTTGTCTTTAGATTTTTCTGATTGCTAATGAAGGAATGACAGCTGATAAGACACATTAGATCATGAAAACTTGTGGATTAAATGAACCTATATATTTAAAAAATGTCTTGACTTCAAAATGGAAATTGTAAGGTATGTTACTTTGGAGAAGAGGTTATGCTTTTATTTCCACAGGAAATGAGAGGCTGTAGATTCATTCAAGGTTAAAGATGATCAGGTTCGATCAAGGAAGAATCCCTGAAAATCCTGGCTAGAAACATAAAGAAATAAACCTAGCAAAACTACAAAACATATAATGTGTATTTTACCTGCTCATACATAAAACAAAAAAATCATCTTTGGCTGACTCGTCCAATGCACAGTCTATACTTGTTTTAATACAAATATGTATGTTACCTTAAAAAGTTTATGTATTTTCACAAAAAAGGGTACAAGATACCAATAAAAACAGGTGGCTCGTGTGATCCAGCATCCATAACAGCTTCAAGGCTACTGACTGAGATGTTCTAGCCTCACAGAATACTCCAGCCAATAATTAACATTTATCCTGATTTTCTCTAGGTTTCTCCAAAGATACCAGCACCCACAGACAACAGAAAGTAGTCTAGAGAATGACACACACATTTCCAAAATATTGGTTATAAATGTTTGTTATTATTTAAAGGAGTTTGGTTATAAGTTGTTATTGATAGTGGAAAAAAATCCTAAAACTAAACACAGGAGATTAGATCTCAGGTATCTTGTTTTGAATAGAAAAAGGGGGGAATACAGAAATGATAGGATAAAAAGGTAGATTATTGAATCTACTTTTAAATGAAAAAAAAATACTAGTCTAAAATTGTAGTGGGTAGCCATTCCAGCTTTGGTCTGGAAGTTCCAACCCCTATTGAGGCTTTGGTAACTATCACGCCTACAAGGCGGGGCCAAGGGAGGGCCCTGAAGACCCAAGATCCAGATGCGCCACGCTCTCTTCCTTCTTGGACTGGACACTAGAGGTACATGGAGGAGAGTTCTCCAGAGAACACCTCCGGACTGTGCTGCGTCTTTCACAGAACCCGCAACCTACCTATCCCTTCATTTGTAAGTTACACCATTAATAAATCTCCCTTTTAACTACATGGAGTAGCCTTAATAATTTCACCAATATAAAATATTTCACATTGGTATGGATTTTGGTATATTGATACAAATTTAAAATTAATTTTGCTATACTATATGCATATTTCTACTCTTGTTTGGGCTATTGTGTTTATACAACTCATTTAAAAATGCAATGTATAATTAAGAAATATAAATAGTCATCTATAATAGTCAAACTTATAGTCATAGTCATATTAGGTATGTTTTCAAGGTTGTATACGCATATATTTAGATAGATATATGGTATTCAAACACTTCAAAGACCTACAGAATATGGCATTTAATATGCTTAATAACCTAAAGCTTTTCATGACAGTGAGCTATATCTGCTCCTGGTAGCACCAATTTACTTCAGGCAAGATAATGTATAGCCATAAGTTTCTCTGGTCCCACCTGGCCCCATGGTCTCATGTTTCTCTGGTCTCACAGCTGCTTATAAAATAATCATTCAGAGGCTTAATATTAATTGCAAATTATATAGCCTATGGCTCAAGCTTCTTATTAGCTAGCTCTTATAACTTAAATCAACCCATAACTATTAATCTATGTATCACCACGTGTTCCATGGCTTTACCTGCATCCCATTATGTGTTGCTCCTTGGATGGTGGTTTGGTATCTCCCCTTACTCTCCTTTCTCCTTTCGCTCTTTCTCTTGCATTTTTCCACTTGGCTCCATCCTGCCCTGCCATAGGCCAATGTGGCTTTATTTATTAGCCAATGGGAGTAACATATATTCACAGCATACAGAAAGACATCCCATAGCAATAATGAGCATTGAACAAACTCCAAAAAACTTCCCTTGCCTCGGTTGCTGACAGTATAGTGTCTAAACTAGACCAGCAGGATGCAGAAGAAATCAACTGCCAAACTTTGTGAAGACAAGGTAAAAAAGTCCTTCAAAGTTCCCTGCTTCTCAAAAAAAGTCTGTCAGATATACTAGGCCTATAGGCCAAAGATGGCTGGCCCAATGTTAAAGAAAGTCTTTGGGTGACTGTCCAGGCAGCCAGATGGCCCTGTTGTTAGGTAACATTCCACCCTTCTGGGGTCTTTGATGGAGTTGAAGGCTAGATATTCATAGTTAAAGTTTTCCTTAGTTATGATAAATTAAATATAAAACTTTAGACTCATAAAGATAAAATAGATAATAGAATACTTTCTCTAATTTTGCCAAAAATCAAATGGACTAGGTTTTAAAACAGTAATTCTTACTTGATAACTGTTTAGTTGTATATAATTTTACTATGTTAAAGTTAAAACCTTCCCTTCTAATTAGACAAAAAGGGGAAAATGTGGAATATTCTTTTACATTGAGTGAATATATGTCACTGTGATTGGTTTAAAAAAGAAGCTGATGGCCAATAGCTGAAAAGGATAAGGTTATGTGGGAGAGCCAAGCTAAGAATGCTGGGATACAGAAGCATGGAGTCAGGTAAGTCAGTCACCAGTCAGATACAGAGGAAGCAGGACATGTACAAAATGAGGAAATAAGCCATTGGTAGAATAACCCAGTGGTAGAACTTAGATAAGAAATATGGGTTGATTTAAGTTGTAAGAGCTAGTTAGTTATAAGCCTGAGCAATCATCAGAGCATTTATAATTAGTATTGAGTCTCCATGTCAGTTATTTGGGAACTGGCAGGCAGGAAAGAAAAGCCCACCTACAATCAATAAGAACAATTATCAGGTATTGTCTAAATGAAAAGGAATGGTTTTAACTCTATCACAGTAAGACTATATACAAATAGAACAACTATCAGGTAAGAATTACATTTACAATGTCCAGTACATTAGTATTTGGCAAATTCAGAGAAAGTAATCTATTATCTATCCTGTCTTGGTGAGTCCAAAGTTTTATATCTAAACCATTTTCTATCATAATTTGTATTATCATCCTAAAAATATATTTTTAGACCTTAAAACATTTTCTTAAATAAACAACTGAAGCTTTCATGTCTCTCAATCTCATAAACTTTACATCTCTTTTGTAAGTTTCTTTTTTGAATTTGGTAACAAAGAAAACAGTGTATCTAACTTGTCTTCAACCCCATCAGAGACCAGTGAAGGATAAAATGTTACCTGAGTAAACAGGAAGTGCAGAGCAAGCAACTTCCAAAGCTGAAGAAATGATGGAAATAGCTAGATGCATCTGAATCAGCCAGTAAGATACCCTTTCATATAATGGTAAATTACAGATGGTGGAAACTGTTTATGAATTATTTCTAATGGCTGTTGTACAAAATATTGACACAAAGTGGGGCTGTTTAACATTCATTATGGCAAGACCCTCCACTGATATCTTCTAACAGGTTGAGAATTATTATAAGTGGATACCATGAAGGCAAACTTTTCTCTACTCTGTTCTTATAAATCAATCACTATAATAGACCATCCTTTAGGAAATGAAGGAAGCAAGGGAATTTGAGACTATAAAGAGTCCATTGGCTGAATCATCTTATTTATGGCTCTTGGATCTGTTATTATTCTCATTTTCCAGAATAACAAATATAGTATAATTCTAAGGATTGGTCAATTCTTCAATATGTTGAGCATTTAGCTGCTCCTGTACCAGGTGTTCTACTGCCTGTAATTTTTCTTACATCAAAGGCCATTATTCCACCCACACAGGTTTGTCAGTTAACCATTTTAAAGGTAGGTCTTAGGTACCTTTGAAAGATCAACAGCTGATGTGCCCTGCTTATGTACAACCTAATGGTCTGTGACTGTTCCTGATAATACCTTTTAATATTTTTTCCCAGAAGTACTCTTTATGTTATGTTTTTTTTTTCTGAGATTGGAGGAATGTTAATATGTATTTTCCATTGCAGCAACAAATCACATCTCCATAAATTCAATGTTATGTCAGTCACATATGGCTTTAATTTTCCTGTCTGTCCTTCTGGCCCTACACGCTCAACGCATCTAGTACTTTGTTTTACCTTAGATAAAGTTCCAATCCCTAGAAGTTGAATATTTACCTCCTGAAAAGGCCAATCTGAATGCCAAGATGTTGTTGAAATTATTGTTTCATCTATGCTCATGTATTTCTGGGTCCTAAAGGCTCCCTCAAGCGAGGGAGTGTGAAGGTGCAGTGTCAACGACACAGACACCAGGAGTCAGTTGAAGGCAAATAGCAAACTTGTTTATTCAATAACAGGGAATGTCTTTTATACCTTCCTCCTCTCTATAGAAGGCCTTTTGGGATTTATTTCTTTGTGGAGAGGGGGCAGTGGTTCTGGCTTGGCCAGCTGTCTGCTGGAGGGGGGCATGTAAACCTGGCTCCTCCCACCATGGTGATGGAGCCTTGGGGGACCAGAGGTACCCTCCTCAGTGCCTCCCGACACTGCAGTGTCTATGAAGCAGGCTCCCAGGCACTAAAGTCTCCTGATTCGCTGACAAGGCACTCAAGGTGGCCCATCATAAGAAATATGGCTCCAATGTCCACCACATCAAAAATATGTTCCAACAGATGCGCACCACTGCAGGACTGCATGACCGAGGCCCGGTGAGCTTCTGAGTGAGGCATGTGCCTGTCCCTCCTGAGAGCCAGTAGCCTGAAAGAGAAAGTGGACCACAGCACACTGATCAAACTGGACACCAGCATGTTTGAGCCCTTAAACTGCTTCAACTCCAAGCCCGGCCCTCAGTGCAGGTGGCTCCGCAGGTGTCAAGGCTGCAGGAGATACTTTAGCTGTTTGAATGGAGCATCCACCCGACCTCAGGTGGCTACAAGGAGGCCAGGGCTTGGCAGCTGCTGAGGCAGGAGTGTGATGGCCTGCAGGACAGGAAGCTGAACATCATGGTGCGCTTCTACAGCAGCACCAAGGCGCTGGACAAGCTGGATGCTGATGCTGTGTCACCGATGGTAAGCTAGCTCAGCTCAGTGCAGTCTTTGAGAAAGCCTACTCGAGGACTGTCCTTCACAGTAGCCACCCACCTCCACCGGGCCGCAGGGGCACCCCAGGTCAACTAGAAGCTTGTCAGTAAGTGGTCTAGGGTGTTCCAGCCACCGCTGCTGCTTCCTGCCTCGTTAGGGATGCTGCGATGAGGAGCATGGTCCTGGAGGGCAGCAGCCCCCACAGCACCAAATGGCCCCTGCCTGAATGCTGCCTAAGCTGCAGGAGGTACGCAAGATCAAGCAGGTGAGGGTTGAGGAAAGTGGGCAGTCTGAGGCCAAGTCGGCCCCTGGGGAACTGATCCAAGCCTAGTTGACCATCCATGCAGCCTTGGAGAGTACCAGCACCTCGGCCACCACAGCCAGCCCTGCACTCAAGGAGTCCAAGGTTGAAGTGGTTCCAAGGAGGAGGCAGCTTCAGTGGCGATACCAGAGAGGGCGACAGACAATGGCTGGGTGCCAGATGTGGCACTTGAAGAGGTGGATGAGTCCTAGAAGGAGGACTTCTCACAAGTGGACTTGGTAGACTTAAGTGCCTACAGTATACCTGCGGGGGGGGGGGGGGGGGAGACTCTGGGGGCAGTGCCCTGGAGGAGGAGGAGGAGGAGGATGAAGAAAATGAGGAGGATGGGGAACCTATGAGTCAGAGTCAGGATGTATGGAGATTCCCAGTCTCTCAGGGAAAAGGACTGACCCCAGAAGATTCATTTTAGCACCACAGTGATCCAAGTATTCAGCACCTACTCCAATGAGGACTATGACTGACACAATGAGAATATAGATCCCATGGCAGCTTCTGTGGAATATGAGCTAGAGAAACATGTGGAGACATTGGAGCTGTTTTCTGTAGAGCTGGAGAAGGACTCTGAGAGCCTGAGCATCAGCATCATTGGCATGGGTGCTGGAGCCGACATGGGCCTGGAGAAGCTAGTCATCTTCTTCAAGTCCATGACTGAGGGTAGCACAGCCCATCAGGATGGCAGGATCCAAGTAAATGATCTACTGGTGGAGGTGGATGGAACAAGCCTGGTGGGAGTGACCCAGAGCTATGTAGCCTCTGTTCTCAGGAACACCAAGGGCTGAGTGTGGTTCATGATTGGCCAAGAGTGGCCTGGAGAATGGAGTGAATTAGCCCAGCTAATTCAGCAGACCTTGGAACAGGAGAGATGGCAGTGGGAGATGATGGAGCAGAGATATATCCAATACAGAGAGGATGAGGAAGAGACAGGAGAGTATGCCACTGATAAAGATGAAGAACTGAGCCCCATGTTCACAGGAGGCGAGATGGCCATTGAGGTCTTTCAACTAGCAGAGGATGATGATGCATTGTCCCCTGTGGTGACGGAGCCAGAAAAGCTGGTGCACAAGTTCAAGGAGCTCCAGATCAAGCATGCTGTCACCAACATGTGGAAATCCAGCAGCTGAGGCAGAAGTTGCAGAGTCTGGAGCAGGAGAAGGGGTGCTGGCAGGTGGAGATGGCCCAGCTGGAGCAGAGTGTGGAGGACAATAAGAAGCAGATGGAGAAGCTGGAGGGCTACTGAGATGAGGCCTAGTGTCTGAGCTAGGCTATGAATAAGCACCTGTAGGAGACTCAGGTCCAGTATCAGGCCCTGGAACACAAGTACAGCAAAGCCAAACATCTCATCAAGGACTACCAGCCAAAGGAGATCAAGTTCCTGAAAAAAGAGAATGCTCAGTGTTGGGTACTAGAAGAGTTGGAGCTAACTAGGTAGGAGGAAATGGACAAGTTTCTGGACAAGATCTCAGAACTAAAAGGAAACCTGAAAACACTGAGAAATTCCAATTCTACTTAACAGGAATCACTCCTTGACTGGACAATAATAATCCCCTCTCATTATCCTCAACCCCTGTTCTCAATCCCTATCCTGGCCCTACCAGCCTGGGGCCTCAATATCTCCTACGCCTCCTTCCCATCCCAGGAGGGATAGAGCTGACCCTTGAGCCAGAGGTTGGACCTGGTCCTACGCTGATTTCTCATGTATCCTTGGTTGAGGCAGGGGGGTGGGTGAGAGCTGGAGTAGGGAAAAGGATGAGTCCAAAACACCTAGAATCCACTCCCCCTTTCCTAGGATGGGCGATGACTCTCAACTTCTCCTTGTGCCTCCCCTCTCCCAGGTGCCAAATAGCCATAGTATCCTCCTGGACCTGTTCTGCGACCACTCAGGGGTTCAGGTTTCCTTGGTTTAATCTTTTGGAGACCAAGGTTGCTTGCTGTTAGCCTGCTTTCTAAGTGAAATCAACTCAATTTCCCCACTTTAACCCCAAATTAGGGCTTGGATCAAGGGAGGTGAGACCCCCCTCAGGTATCCTCCCCTTTCAAAATCCATCTCATTTTACCACTTCCACAAACCCTGCCCAAAGCCTATGCCATTTGGCAAATGGACGTTACACATTATGCTCCTTTTGGCAATCTTGGATATGTTCATGTGATAGTAGATACCTGTTCCTCCTTTGTTTATGCCCTTACCCTTTATGGGGAGAAAGCCATCAATGCTATCAAGGCCTTTAAGCTGACCATGATAATTATGAGGGTACACTGGGCACTTAAGACTGACAATGGCCCTACCTAGCCTCTTAACAATTTAATGACTTTCTGGGGTACTGGAAGAGTCTCATACAACTGGAATCCCCTACAATCTGCAGGGACAAGCCATTGTGGAGAGTACCAACAGAGTTCTTAAGTAGTTGTTGGTCAGGACTATCTTGTCAGAGGCTAGGGGAGAGCCTCACCTGGCATCCTTTTCCATATGAACTATCGCAGTTTTGATGACAAGGGGTTCAGCCTGGCCTACAAGCACTGGGCATCTCTGCCAAAGAAGATGCCCCTGTCCCTGGTAAGATTGAGAGATCCTATCTCCTTCCAATGGCAGCTGCCAACCCCCTTGCTGACTCTTGGGAAAGGGTATGCTTGTGTTTTTCCTCAGAGTGCCACTATGCCAATATGGGTTCCAGAAAGAGATATGCTTCTGGCCACAGATCATCATGCTTCCACCAAGGAGGGAATGACCCAGGATGGATAATGTATATACTCCTCTTTCTTGCTCTCATTGCCCCTCTAAAGAATGAAGACTTGTGGACCATAGTTTTTCCTCATTTTGTATGATGCATCTTGAGATAAGGAACATTAGTTTAGCAGGCTGCAAGCTAGCTGAATATATTATGGGCCCATGGCCAGCTAAGTTTCTATATTTTTCATTACAGCTAACACACGAAATTTCCCAATTAACTCAGACAAGGGCAGAGGTTATGGCCTTTGACTCTATTTTTTTGAAAAAATTTGGCATAATATAAAAAGGCTGTTTGATCCCTCCTGGATTGTCACTTATATTTTGATTGGCAGGGTAGTGGTTTTAATCTTTCTCCTTTTTAAGCATCTCCTACAGCACATCCTGCAGCAATAGGTGGCCACTAAGGTGACTCTACAGGTGTTAATGGTTCTTAGATATCCAACTCATAGCCATCCACAGGAGGTTATGCATGCCTGAATTTCTGAAATCCAAAAGGCTACTGCCTGATCCTCCCCACCTGGGGTGACTCCCCCGGGATGGACATTCTTCAAGGGCTGATAGTCAAAGACCAGTAAGAGCTTGTTTGGCAAGCCAACCTAAGACAGGCACAGTCCAGTTACTGAGCCCCCTGAGGCCAGGTCAACAAGGCGGGAGCAAAGAACCCAGACTCCCACTGAGCATCCATGCAATAAAATAAAAAGGGTGGATAATATGTTGTAGGACAGGCCCACAGGGTAGAGGAAATTGGTTCAAACCAGTTGCCAAGGCGTGCACATAACATACTTCCTTTCGAGCCAACTTGGAGTTTGCCTGAGGGCCTAGCAACAGGCTCTGGCAGAGGCCCTAATGGTGCCTAGCTAATGAGGGGTGACCATGCAATGTCACCAGATCACTGTCAGAGCTCCTGATCATGCCTAGCCAATGAGGGACAAACATTCAATGTCACCAAGTATGTCTAAATTCGTCTGTCTGTGTCTGAGTATTTTTCTTATTTTCATTAGTAAGCCTTTATACGAATTGTATCTTATCAGTCAAATTTTTCTTATTTTCAATAGTAAGCCTTTCCAAGGCTTGTGTCTTATCAGTAAAATTTTCATATTTGGCACAGTTATCAAGCCATAAGTATAAAATATAAATTACCAAACTGACAGCAATTACAATCTGCATTATGTCAATCTCAGCTAATTTGGTTATCCCTTCATTTAATTTTTTCCATGTTCAAGCCATCCCTAGTAGCACTCTACAAGTCCAAACTCCTTGCATTGTGATATTTCCCATTCTTAACATGGGAAAGATTTTTCTTTTTAATATTACTTAACTCTCTCCTTAAGAATTTCCTAGGTGTCTCACCAGATCTGCCGACTTCACAGTTTGTCTGCAACAGTGACAGCAGCAGCAAGCTCAAAGCCCCTTCCACAATTCCAGAGCATGAGCCTGTCTTCAAGGAGTTCCTTTGAATGGCATCTTAACCTGGAGCAGAGCCTCATGAGTGTGGCAGCCCTGGCTGGTATGGCCTCTCTGTTTGTGTGGTTATTCCCCACACTGGAAGGCCAGATGTTGTTTTTCCATCAGCTTAGCAGATGCACCTGTATCTACTAATATTTTATCTACTGTTTTTAGCTCTGTGGCCCAGCAGTCAGGTCCCCACCTCTCAGGCTGCAGCCTCATGGGGTTTCTGGTCCAGATGGCAGAGAGCTGCTGCCACCAAATGTACTTTTTAACCAAATATCTATCAGTCAATTTACTAAGATTTGGGAGTTAGATGCTGGTGTGAAAACCCTATACTTCAGTGGGGCTGTGAAGCAACAAACTGACTTTCTTTTTTGGCCAGAGACCCAGCAAGAGAGCATCACTCCAGCTTTCCCAAACTCAAAGCCCCACAAAACTCCAAGTGTATCCTCCTTCCTGCGTGTCTCTGTATCCATCTTCCTGGCTGCTCCATACTCTCTATGGCTAATTCCTGACAATAGTTGTTAGCTTCACCCCTTGATCCAAGGTCAATTTTATTAACATAGTCTTGGGTTTCACAGTGGGGATCTTGGGAAAGGGGAACCCACATTTACTATTGAATTGGTGCACACATTATGCAAATCAGTGTGAAAGCTTCTCAAAAAATTTTAAGGTAAAACTATCATATGACCCAGCTATACTTCATCTGCAAGGACTCTATTCCTGACAATAGAGATACTGCATGTCCATATTCATGTGGACTTGACTTGCAATAGTTAAAGCAGCATTTGTGTTTGACTTAAGGGCATTTTGGGCTTTCAGCCATCTTCCATAATTGGCTTCTGTTTTATGGGATTCCATGCCATCTAAAAACATACTATACACACACTAGATTTACTGATGGTGTGTGGTAGTTGGAATGTAATTGGCCCCTGTAATATAGGGAGTGACACCATTAGGGGGTGTGGCCTTGTGGAGTAGGTGTGGTCTTGTTGGAGGAAGTGTGTCACTGTGAAGGTATTCTTTGAGGTCTCATATATGATTAAGATACCATCCAGTGTTACGGATCACTTTCTGTTGCCTGCAAGATGTTGGACACTCAGATAGTTCTCTAGCACCATGTCTGCCTGCACTCTGTCATGTCTCACCATGATGATAATGGACTAAACCTGTGAACTGTAAGTGAGCCACCCTGATTAAATGTTTTCCTGTATAAGAGTTGCTGTGATCCTCATGTCTCTTCCCATCATTAGAAACTCTAGCTAAGACATGGAGGAAAGACACTTCCAGTGAGACAGAGCTCTTATGCTTGGGTATGTCTTATTTTTTCAGTGTCTGTCCCTGTAATGCCATTTATATAGTGAATATATCTAAATACAACTATGTGCTTTCAAAAAATTTTTTTCTTTTTTTTCTCAAAGTTTTGCTATTTTGTGGTTTAAAATTACAGCATGGATAATTCTTAAACATAGTTTCATCTTTATAAGAAGGCTGAACTGTCTAATAAGAATGTAATTTTTTTTCACCAAGAATTAGAAGACCAAAATATGTTAGTCTAAGAAACTTTTTTGAAATCATCTTTTAATTCATTCGAGGGCTAAGTTACATGGTGGTGTTTGAGAGGAGAGTCAGTGTGCTATTTGTAATTCCCCCTCTTGAGTTAAAACTCCCAGATCAATAATCTGATATGGTATTAAAATTCTACTAGAAAAGCCTCTCATGGGTTGCGTGTGTAGGTCTGTTGTATCCCTTTCCAAACAATATTTTCTAGAGTTGCCTTTTGTAAATATATTTACTTAGATGTGAAACCATAATCATATTTACAAAGTTGAATGCTCAGATCTTAAAATAATTAATGGTAGAAAATGCCATTTGGTAGGGGGTAAATGGTTTTTAAAGCTCTCTTGGTTGAATATGGCCATTTTTAAAATGAAGCAAATATAAAGCAAGTATTAATTTGTTAATTCATGATACCTGGGAAAACAGGTCACAGAAATAATTCAAATATAGAGATATATCAGACTGCAGCATTAAACAGACTAATATTTATTAGAATTTTGCCTCATATACTTTACCTCAATATAGCTTTCAGTTAGACTCCTGTAGAAAATGAATGTCTACCATTGACAGATAGGGCTAGTTCCCTGCCTTTTTTCCTCCATATTTATTCCATGATGATGAGGATATTGGTAGGATAAGCAAACATTCCTTTAACATAAAGAAATAGGTATATAGAGGTGTTAGGGTTTCAATAAGAAATATCATACCATGGGCTTTTGTATTTGAATATATGGTCCCTAGTTGTTGGCATTCTTTAGGAAGGCTCTGGAACCTTTGGGGGTAGAGCCTTGTTGGAGGAAGTGGGGCACTGGGGGTGGGCTTCAAGGGATTGATTTCTTCTACTTCTAGTGTTCTCTTTCTCTTCTTCCTGTGTGTGAATAGAAATATGATCAGCTAGCAGCTTCCTACTCTTATTGCTTGCATCCATACTTCCCCTGGCATCATGGACTATTCCCCTGGAACTGTAAGCCAATATAAATTCTTTCCTCCCCATCTTGCTTTTGGTCATGGTGTTTGCCACAGCAATAGAAAAGCAAAGAGGACCAGAGGAAATGATTATGACTATCTTAATGATGATTTCTATATTTTGGAAATTTACTGTTGACCATTATGATGGTTCCTTTCCTGAGTACCCCAACTCTTAACTATCATTTGAGTAAGCAAAGGGATACACCTGTTTTACACTGAAATTGACCTAGACTGAGGAAGACAGGAGAGCCATAGCATAGTGAGACTTCAGTTTAAGAGATGAAAGCCAAAATCTGTAGTATGTAAGCTAAGGTAAGCAATGAGTAGTTGAAAGGCTACAAAAATAATTATCCCAATGAACACATGGAAAGTTAGGTTTGTTTTCCTTTTATTACAACTCTCTTCAAGTGGCTTATGGCTTTTCTTGGTCATTGTCACATTTGGGATATCTAAAGGCAGGCTATATATAGAATTGAAATAAAACAAGCCAGAAAGGACAATGGTATCATGTGTAGGGATTCCTCAACAAGTCTTCAGTGGCAGAGGAATGATAGAATACAGGATGGGGAATTTAAACTACAGTTACCTTGAGGAGAAAGAAGCAACTGGCTGATAATTTAAATTGTAAAAATAAGTGTCAAACATCTTTGTCACCACCATCATCACTAATGATAATGCTGTAAATGCATAGGGTATAGTCTAGTTCTAAAATCATTTTGCCATAGTATCTTATTTACTTATTGAAAATTCAACTATAGAATATAGTTGAAAATTTCTTGTTTCATAAGGAACAAGTCTAATAATAAGATAGAACACCTCAACTCAATCACTTAGCAAAATTTGAGTGACAAAAGACTATACAATGATGATGATAAGTATTATAAATAATGTATAGTTAGTATAAATTACTGAGCAGTTTTCTATCTCCTCTCTTCTCTCTTTCTATTTCCCTCTCTTTCTTCTCTTTCTCCCTTCTCTCTGCCCCCCCCCCCCCCCCCGCCCTTCATAGAATCTTACGATGTTTTTCAGGTTGACTTCAAATTACTGTTTTTATGCAATCCTCCTGCCTCAACCTCTTCAGTGGCTGGGACTAGTTGGGACTATAGGTATGTACCATCATACCTTGCTTAGTTTTCTTCATATTTATTTCTCATATTTTCTCATTTACAAAAATATGTTGACTTATAATTTTAACTATTCCTCTGAACAAGCCTATGGGTTGGAAATTCTATTGGTATACATTGTACATATATGGGGATAAATGTATCTGTAGCACGACTTTTACCAGGTCTTATTAATAAAATCAAACCTAAAGCTAGGTATTGGGGTGAATGCCAGAAGATCAGAGAGGCAGAACAAGCCACAGCTTCCTCACCTCGACAGTTCCTCAGCTGATCCTGTTTCCTCAGACTGGAAGCCTCTGAGTCCTCATTCAGAATGGATCTCAGCTGAACTGCTGCTCAAAAGTCTAAAAGCTTAACCAGCTTTAGTTCCTGGTCCTCACACCTTATATACCTTGCTGCTCCTGCCATCACTTCCTGGGATTAAAGGCTCTTGTTACCACACCTGGCTGTTTCCAGTGTGGCCTTGAACTCACAGAGATCCAGGCGGAGCCCTGCCTCTGAAATGCTAGGATTAAAGGTGTGTGTTCCACCATTTTTCTGCCCTCTATATCTAGTGGCTATTCTGTTCTCTGACCCCAGATAAGTTTATTAGGGTGCACAATATTTTGGGAAACACAATATCACATGTATCACAAGATTAAATCATTTCTTCCAGGATATGGTGAGGGATGTGAATGCAGAGTGAATTCAGACTTTTGAATTTCAGCAGGAAAACGATGCTGAGTCTCCTCCCCACAGGCCCATAGCTCACTCATGTTCTCTAGGCAGTTCAGGGCTGCCTCTCATGAATTAGAATATTGAGGTAATCTCTGCTTTCAGTTGTATTGCAAGGGGAAGCACTTCTTGCTTGCTTTATATTCATCATATTTACAGTCACTAAGTGTTCATAATATTTGTAAGTGGGGATACATTTAAGTGAAATGTCATATTCTCTGGAAGTGCAATGTATTTTTGTTACTTTATTTCAAATTCATCACAGAAGTCATTTTTCTTCCAAGGATGTCTGCGTACATTAGCTCAGAAGATGATATTGGTGATTCTATGAATATTTTTATGTATTATGTTTAACTGTACTAAATATGTATTTGTGAGAAATAATTGCATTTCATGGTGTTTATGAATATATGGAGAGCCAAGTGTGCTTTTCATTCTTTTCCTAACCAGTGGACTTTCCCTTCTCTATAAGCTATCAGTCACTTGATAGAGAAAATGGAAAACACACTCTTATATGAGAGAAAATTTCAATATCGGAATACTGCCTTGCAACTGAAAACAGAATTTACCATTATTTGGTTCAGACCTTTTTTTTACAAGAGAGATGAATGCTCTTATATGACTGATGAGAAAGGAAGCTTACAGTTTGTTGTTGTGTTCTGCTTTGATTACATAATAGAAGTCAAAGCCATGATTGGAAAGGCTCTAAATGTTAAAGGACAGCATCTTGTCCTTCAAATATTAATATTAAACACCATTATGGGCTTTGTGTAGCTGTCGAACTAATTTGAAAAAGAGCTGCAAACACACCAAGAGTTCATGTAGGTTTGGTGATTAAGGGGAAAAGTAGAAAAAAATTATAGAAAAGACACAAAGGGGAAAGAGTCTGAATCAAATGCAGTACATGAGCAGATGTTAAAGTTAAATGGAGCAGAAGAGCCTCAATTTAAATTTATTCAAGAAATTAGAAATAACTACTCATTATATGTCATAATGTGCCATGAAAATGTTCAAATTCAAAAAAGCTGCTGATGAGTTAAGAATGTAGCAGATAGTGTCTGGGACCTATGATCAGAGCACAAGAGAAGCCCAGGAGCAAATGGGAAGAGACAGGTTAGTATCAAAAAGGACCCTGCTAAGCAGGGCACCCATAGTTTGTAGGAAGTGCTTTGATAAGTAGTATGTATAAGTTGTCCAGGAAGGACCACTGGAGTCTTCCTCTGTTAACACACAGCATCTCTCTAAAATGGAAAGACAGAACCTGCACTGAATTGGTTTGACAAGGCAATCACCAGAACTTTGGGAAGCAGGCTGCTGTTCAGACTGTTGCCAAATGTGGAACCTGTTACAGCAGAAGGTGGAGGAGCTTAAGGAACATTTAAGGTACAGTGAAAACCAGCATGTCTTTTTTTTCAGTTTGTATATATACTTGCATGTATATATCAAAAATTTCATACATATATGCTATGGGATAATGCTTTTGTACACTGGTTTAATAAAATGCTGATTGGCCAGTAGCCCAGCAGGAAGTATAGGCGGGATAAGCAGACAAGGAGAATGCTGGGAGGAGGAAGGCTGAGTGAGGAGACACCAGCCTGCCTTCCAGGGAGCAGTATGTAATGGCACATAGGTAAAGCCATGGTATACATGGCAACATATAGATGAACAAAAATGGGTTTAAATGTAAGAGCTAGTCAATGGTAATCCTGAGCTAATGACCAGTTTTAATTAATATAAGCCTCTGTGTGTTTACTTGGGGGACGTGAGTGGGAGAGATTTGTCCCGACCTCTGGCAGGCCAGAGGTAAACTTCCAATTACACATATATACAATGCATCTTGATTATATCCAGCCCACACTCTTCCCTTCCATTCCCCCAAATTTTCCCTCATCACATCTCCTCCCCAACTTCATGTCTTCCTTTTATAATTTTTACTTATCATTTATTTATTTAACCCACTGAGTCCAGTCATTACTGCCAATATATGACTATGTGTGGGGTTATCCACTAGAGCATGGCCACACTCCTGAAAAATAGGTTCCTATGCCTCAGCAGTCATCAGCTGCCAATAGCTCCTCAGCTAGGATTGTGGACTCCCCACCCTCATGCAGGAAGTTTTTAATTGGCTTGCTTTTGCATAGATCTTGAGTAGGTAGCCATAGCTGTTGTGAGTTAATGTGTATAACAGCCATTCCACGTCCAGAGGACAGCATTTCTAAACACTCCTTCTCATCCTCCAGTTATTACATTCTTTCTCTCCTCTTCCACAATGTTCCTTGAGCTTGGAGGTGGGGATTGATAAAGATATCCATCTGTGGCTGAACATTTCTGGTCACTTACTATGAACACTGAACACTCAAGCCTCTCTGCACAAACATCTACTCACTGCAATAAGAAGGGTCTCTGACCAAGGTTGAAAGCAGCACAAATCTATTTAGAATTATTTAGGAAAAACAACATTAATATGTTCTCCCCTAGGCCCAACGACTTCCACATTCATGGATTTTGAGCATATTTATGATATGAGGCATGAATTTCTTCCTGCAGAGCAGGGCTCAAATTCAGTAAAATTCAATCTACTTCTAAACTAGAAAACAATTACTAGTTTTAAATATTTCACATTGGAATGTATTTTTGTATATAGATACAAATTTGATTATTTTTGTTTATATATATATATATATATATATATATATATATATATATATATATATCTTGTTTAAGGTATTGTACTTATATAGCTCATTAAAAATGTAATGTATAAGGCAGTGGTGGCACACGCCTTTAATCCCAGCACTCGAGAGGCAGAGGCAGGTGGATCTTTGTGAGTTTGAGGCCAGCCTAGGCTACAGAGTCAGTTCCAGGAAAGGCACAAAGCTACACAGAGAAACCCTGTCTTGGAAAAAAATATAAGAATAAGAAATACAGGTTAGTAGTTAGTCATCTATAATAATCAAACTTGTAGTCATGTTAGGTATGTTTTCAAGGTCAATCAGAGATATATTTTAGATAGATAGATGGTTTTCAAACACTTCAGAGACCTACAGAATATGACATTTAAGATGTTTTAATAACAAGGCTTTTCATGACAATGATGAATGTCTGTTCCTGACAGAACCAATCTACTTCAGAAAGGATGATGGGCATTAATGAACCTCCATATGGCGTTTGGTTTTATTGTGGAAAATTTAGCCACTGAGCAAGAAACTGCTCTTGCCTCAATTGCTGATAGTATGCTGTCTGAATTGGAGAAGCAGGACACAAAAGGAAGTGACTGCCAAATTTTACCAAGACAAGGTTGGACAGTCCTTTAAAATTTTTGTTTCACAGAAAAGTTTGTCAGATTTTCTAAGTCTCTAGGACAAAGATGGATGCTCCAATGTTGCAGGCTGTTCAGGCAGCCAGATGTCTCTGTTGTTTCTTAGTTTTAAAAGTTGCTTGCTCTACACTTTCTGTTTAATCAGATAATATTTTATCCTTCTCAGGTCTTTGATGGGATTAAAGGTTAGATAGTTATACTTACAGTTTTCCTTGTTACCAAATTCAGAAAAAGATGTATAAAATATATAAGGTTGAGAGATATAAAAGCTTAACTTTTTTTATCTAAGAAAATGTTTTGAGGTCTAAAAGATAGTTTTGGGTTGGTAAAATGAAAGTTTGGATAGAAAATAAATTAAGTATAAAACTTTTGACTCACCAAAATAGGATAGATAATGAAATATTTTTCTAAATTTGCCAAATATGGATAGATCATTGTAAATGTAATTCTTACCTGATAATTGTTATTATATGTAGTTTTACTATGTTAGAGTTAAAAATCTATCCTTTTTATTTAGACAAAAGGGGGAAGTGTTATGAGATATTTGTACACTATCTGAAGATATATTTCTGTGGTTGGTTTAATAAAGAGCTGAATGGCCAATAGCTTGGCAGTAGGCATAGGTGGAACTTCAGGACAGAGAGAGGAAGTAGGAGAAAAAAATCTGGACATGCAAGAGAGACACAAAGAGGAAACAGGAGGTGCAAGATGAAAGAGGTAACATCACATGATAGGATGAAGATTAATATGAATGGATTAATTTAAGTTATAAGAGCTAATTAGGAACAAGTCTAAGCTATCGTCCAACCTTTCAGTCTCCATGTCATTATTTGGGAGCTGGCTGTGGGGACAGAGAAAGATTCACTACATTAACCCACCAGCAGTTTTGCTACTATTGCATCAATGGGCACCTGTTGACCTGCAGGTTGGTATCGTAGTGCAGGGTCCAGCCCTGAATAAGGGTACTGGTGTCCTTTCTCCCCCAGTTACCTTTATCACACCTTCCAGCACAATGAAATCTAGCCAGCAGAGAGAATTTTCTGGTTAATTCCTATGAGTTATCTCTTAGAGAGGTCCCAGCTCATCCTAAACAACACAGGCCACTGCCCTTGCTCTCTGTTGTCCACCATGAGTAGGTGGTGAAGTCTTATTGCTGAAGCCTTCCCTAATGTGCTTTGAGAGAAGCTCTCTGTCTCAGAAGAAAGTGTAAGTTTGTACATAGTGCTTAGTCCTTATTCCCAACTAGACTTGCAGAAACAATTTGCAGAAGATATAAACAAGAATCTCAATTCATTAATAGAGTTTCAAGGGATTCTTATGCACACTGTCTTTCACCTCTTTAGGGAATTTTTGGATGGATGGAATCCTTAGAAAAATCAAATTCTAATTATAGTCATAAACATATTGCCAGAGATAAATAAAAGATTCAGATAATGAAGAAAATTTAAGAAAAGAACCTCCTTATCTTTGGACTTCTTAAATAGAGGAGCTTCTCCTTAAGCCTATCTTTAAATGGATGTACCATTTCTTAATCATAGAAGGACTCAGGCAAGAAGATCCAGGAAGTTCAGGTGACCTTACTGTCAGCATTGAGGTCATACAGTTTGTTGATGACTCCATACCAAATGGTCTCAGGGCGATTTGCTGGCAGCTCTGCCTAGTCCCATTACAGCACCTTCACTCCTTTCATTTTTAAAAATATAAGTGGAGATTGGCAACTTTCTTACATTTCTGGAGACTTCGTTTCTGCTAAGCAGGTGGGAACATGTGGTGCATCCAACAGAAGATGTTAATCTGAAGAAAAATCCACGGGTTGGCTAGGGGTGGGAGGCAGGGACAGCTCTTCTTATTGATGACTATGACAACTGAAAATGATAAAACCAAAAGTAAACAACAGGGCATAGGGATGCTGTTGAGTAAAATAAAATGACTTCCTGGTAAGTGCTTAGCACATACTTGGTGAAAACCACAAAAAGTATATTTGGAAAGAGAATTATAAGACTACATCTCTTGCTTTTTATCTGAAATTGATGGGTGGAAAGAAAAACTAATAAAAATGTCACATAACATTGCAAAGAGAGAACCAAAAATAGGGACCAATAAAAAAAGGACACAAGAGAAAAAAAGTCTGTAATTTTAGATGAATGCATGATAGTGAGCAATGTTTCTGTTTTGGAGTATTTGTGTAGTAAAAACACCCAGTTTACAAGAGCAAGAGGGATCAAGGAGAAGGTCATCAGGGGCCAGCCACCCAGCTACACAGCAAGCCATGGAGTAAGAGTGAAAGTAAGATATACAGAAATAGAGAAAGGTCCACAGGGGGAGAGAGCAGCACGTGGAGCTGAAAGACATGGAAAATGTGCCGCTTGGCAGGGAGAGGAGAGAGTTTTAAGTGGCAGACAGATTAAAAAAAAGTGGGCGGGAATCAAGATGGCGGCTGCCGCTGGTGGGCCGTGTGTGAGAGCAAAATAGAATGATGAACTGATGTGGAAGTAAGAGGAACAGGGCCACAAAGAAAGACGTCAAAAAAGGTATACAGAAAAAGTGAAAGATAAAAGCTCAGAGAAAAAAGATAAAAGGATTAATTTAAGTTAAGAAAAGCTGGCTAGAGCATTAGAGTTTCTCTGCCTTCCTCGGGAATCCGCGGTTTGGATCGATCCTTCCTGTGCGGTCTCCCCAGGCCTGCGGGTGAGCGGATAGCCGGGCGCACGGGTGAGAGGCGTGGTACGAGCGGCGTGGTCGTAGCGAGCACAGGGAAGGAGCAGCGGCCGGGGGCTCCCTGGGTGACCCTTTGGGGCGCGACAGAGCTGGGTGAACACAAGAAGAAGAGCTACAAGGATCAGGGACACCTGTACCCGCACAGTGGATGTTAATCACCTTGCTGATTGCTTCTCAATGGGGAACTAGTGGAG